>CM076579.1:1193895213-1194050390 GCA_034641835.2 Pinus albicaulis
GATTACTTGCACTAGATGCATTGATTTTAGTGTAGGTGGTGATTTCTAATACAATTTGATTGCTTGCACTGAATTTTTTTATTTCAATTTAGATGTCGATTTATAATTATATTTGATTACTTGCACTAGATGAATTGGTTTCAATGTAGATGATTTCTAACCCTATTTGATTGTTTTCACTAAATGCATTGATTTCAGTGTAGATGGCGATTTCTAATCCTATTTGATTTATTTGAGTAAATGCATTGATTTCAGTGTAGATGTTGGTTCTAGAGAGAGAGAGAGAGAGTGAGTGATAAGGAAGATGGAGAGAGAGGGAGAGAGGACAAAAGGAGGAAAGAGAGATATTAATGGGGGAGAGGGAGAGAAGGGGAAGATAGAGATATAGATGGAAGGTGAAGAGAGGGAAGAAGAGAGAGATGGGGAGAGGGGGTGATTGAAAAAGAGATTGAAATATATGGAGTACGAGAGCACGTGTGTTTAGGGGGGGTGAGATAGAGAGACAAAAAAGAATAGATGGAGGGGGATATAGATATGGATGGAGGGTGGAGAGAGGGAGGACTATTTCTCGCACTAGATGGATTGATATAAGTAGAGATGGTGATTTCTAATCCTATTTGATTATTTGCACTAGATGCATTGATTTTAGTGTAGATATTTATTTCTACTGATATTTTATTACTTGCACTAGATGCAATGATTTTAGTGTAGGTGGTGATTTCTAATACAGTTTGATTGCTTGCACTGAATGTGTTGATTTCAATTTAGATGTCGATTTATAATTATATTTGATTACTTGCACTAGATGACTTAATTTCAATGTAGATGATTTCTAATCCTATTTGATTGTTTTCACTAAATGCATTGATTTCAGTGTAGATGGCGATTTCTAATCCTATTTGATTTCTTTGAGTAAATGCATTGATTTCAGTGTAGATGTTGGTTCCTAGAGAGAGAGAGAGTGAGTGATAAGGAAGATGGAGAGAGAGAGAGAGAGAGGAAAAAAGGAGGAAAGAGAGATATTAGCGGGGGAGAGGGAGAGAAGGGGAAGAGAGGGAAGAAAAGAGAGATGGGGAGAGAGGGTGATCGACAAAGAGAATGATATATATGGAGTGTGAGAGCGTGTGTGTTTAGGGGGGTGAGATAGAGACAAAAAAAAGAGATGGATGGGGATATAGATATGGATGGAGGGTGGAGAGAGGGAAGAATATTTTTTGCACCAGATGGATTGATTTAAGTGGAGATGGTGATTTATAATCCTATTTGATTATTTGCACTAGATGCATCGATTTTAGTGTAGATATTTATTTCTAATGATATATGATTACTTGCACTAGATGCATTGATTTCAGTGTAGGTGTTGATTCCTAATACTATTCGATTGCTTGCACTAGATGCATTGATTTCAATGTAGATTATTCCTAATACTATTTGATTGTTTGCGCTAAATGCATTGATTTCAGTGTAGATGGCGATTTCTAATCCTATTTGATTGCTTTGAGTAAATGCATTGATTTCAGTGTAGATGTTGGTTTCTAATCTTATTTGATTGATTGTATTAGGTGCATTAATTTCAATGTAGAAGTTATTTTCTAATCTTATTTGATTGCTTGCATTAAACACATTGATTTCAATGTATATGTTGATTTATGATTTGATGTAATTGCATATATGACGGTACATTAATATTAAAGTGATTGGATTAACAATATGCATTGATTTTAGTGTTAGCACAAAAAGTTATTTACAATGTAGATTGATTTTTGTGTTATAGTAATTTAAGCTATTAATATTGGAGAGCAAGAGAGACAAGGTATCATGTTTACTACAATATATCGAGCTAAAGATTTAAATGGTTTACGATTTAAATTTTCTTTTTCATATAATCAATATGAAAATATAACAAAACTAACAAGGGAGGAAATAAGAATAGTAGAAGAAAATAGTTTGAGATTGATTGTAACATGAGCACGTTCTTATTATTCACATTTTCTATCTTTCAACACTATTATTGTCACTTTGCATTTAAAAAAAAATATTTCATCATTTTTCATCATTATAGTTATTAACAATAATTATCATCTCAACGAACCGAGGTAACTAAGAAAATTTAAAATTAAAATGACCAAGTCAATCTCAGAAATATTTAGCATATTTAAAATGATTATATTAATATTTGATATATTTACATATTACTGATAAAATTAATCATATATTTGATAGATTTTCCTTGGCAGCACACGACTGAAACCAACCTAGATCTATCTTACATCTCAAAAATATACAAAATTTTTAATAATCTGAAAAATGTGACGTTGATGCCTCCGACTGGAACCAGCCTAGATCCATCTAACTCTGGATCTATCATGCGCCGAGAGGGATCAAATCTCTCTAGGTGCAAACCTTTCCTGAAGTTTTGCACTCAAAAAATAGGTTTGCACCTCAAGAGATTTGATCCTCTAAAGCATGATAGATCCGTGAAAGCCGATGGATCTAGAGCTGTTTAAAAAACCAAAGAAGCTTATGGATATTTGTTTTTTAATTATTTGCATGTGGTTTTTTTCATTTTTCTTGTTTTTTAATGATAGTTTTTTTTATTTTAATTTTCTTTTTCAATTTTAAATTTTGGTTTTTTTTTTAATTTTATTTTTTTGGATAATTTTAAAATTTGTATTTTTATTTTTATTTTTATTATTATTATTATTTTTAATTTAAATTTTTAAATTTAATTTTTTCTTTTTGTATTTTATTTTTTTTAATCTAAATTTTAATTTTGCCCAGTTACCTAGGGCATTTCAACCTTGGGAATTGTGAGAGGGATATCTAAGGTCATCCTACAAATATTTTCGAGTTGAATGAACTCAAACCTTCTACACACCAAAATAAATGTCGCAACCTAGAATTCCCATAAAAAGGAACAAGCCATGAAAAACCAAGGGAAAGCATTATGTACCAATCATGCATGTGCCATATGCGACCATTATGGGCATTATACCCATAATTTCCCAGAGATTCTGTGATATAGGGATGCGTTGTAAGATCTAGAACAATCTTACCAAGAGGATCCCCTTAGCTTTGCCCATGAAAATGGAGCGAGGGGGGCACAAACCCTATTGTACATATGAGAGGGCCTACATCTTGCTCGTCGCCACTTACCCCGATGGACTATAGACGACAAATAGAGGCCTGATACGGAGTCCCGGTTTACGCCTATGTGACGAGCCTGATCACTTAGTCACAGAGTGCCCTGAGTTAAGGGAATTTAACCATTGGTTTCAAATCCCACGAGTTTCACAAAGCAAATTAGTTCAGCATCGATGACATACGTGTCATATTTTTTGGAGAAACCACCACGTGTGTCGTTTTCCTCATATCCATCGATTACAGTCTATGTTAGATCTCATGCAATGCTTCATCACTGAAAACCATGAATTAGCTGGCTCGGACACGAAATCCAAAAACAATAATACAAATCAAAGGACATAAGCAACAAGGACCATATTGTTTGTGTCAAAGGAGAAAAGGTCACCTGAACGACCACCTCCTCCTCATAATCATCCTCAAGCTCCAGTACAGATCTACGCACTCTGTGATGAGTGAGATCACTTCATCGCTGATTATGTAGCTCTAGAGTTATTTCAAAGATGGTACCCTGTCAACCCAGTGTACTACGATGACCTACAAGTAGTCCAATATTTGTGCCGAGTATGTTCAGAAAACCACCCAGTTCATCGTTGTCCCTACAGCCCCCGATTCCATTTGGCGTTAAATTGTTTACGCCAGGCCATAACACGCCTCGCTGCAGTAGGCACATCAGATTTAGACTCAGTGGAAAGTTATTCAAATCAAGAGAATGAGGAAACCAGATCCATCCTCGTCATATCAGTAGAAAAGCAACCAACAAGAGGGGGGATCAACACCCCCAATTGCCCTCCATGAATAAACACAAGCTGCGCATTATGCGATGCCCACAATCATTTGATCACCCAATGCCTCGATTTACAATCATTCACTAATGGTACCCAATTATTGTAGTAGTCCAAAGGGAGTGGAGAACCAAATAGAAATAATATTGTATGATTTTTCACGACAACCATCATGCTTGACATTGTACTTACATCCCCCAATTTTGACCTATGTTAGACACCATACGCTTATTGGTCACCAAATACCTGGATGTAACCGATCTTGAACCTAGGCATCCTGGCACAATTTAACCTTCACCCTATTGTTACCAAAACCCTAGGAAGGCAAAGGCGGCCAATCATCCTAGCAGGGCACGAAGCCAGCGAAGAAAAACATGTGTTATATGCGATATAAAGGACCACATGGTCAACCAATGTCAAGAACTCAAGAAAATCACTGACAATATTTGAATGGTCAACACCATATGACATATCCATCTCTATAATCAGGAGAAGATCACATGTTTCTCTTGTATAATTTTCTTGCGATTTCACCACACTATGAATTGTGAATACCTCCCAAGGTTACGAGCGACAAGGGCAGCATTGAGTTTTAACTACCTAAAGTATCCAGAGCAACCAAAACCAAAGACTTGGAGATGGTAGAAGAAAAATCATGCCCCAATACCCAATAATCTCCAAGCATCCACTTCAGGCATGGGAAATAGTGTTGGTTCTCACACCATCTACTCGATAGGCGCCTTTAATCCATTCTAAACATTTGTTTTCCTTAGTATTGATATATCTGACCTGTATAGCATAAATTAAGCATACATTTATAATACATTTACAGAGCTTAGTTGTTGTAATTGGTTGTAACTTAATGAGCCTCTTTACTCTTGAAACTTATTGCCTGCAACCATCCTCATCAAGAAATCTTATAGTTTTCTCCTTACAATTCACTAAAGACCAATGTTTTTCTAGCTAGTCCATTCCAATCAATACATCATAGGACCCTATAGGTATTGTATTTAAATTCACTCTTATTTTTTGTCCTGTTATCTCAATAGGAAAATTTTCTACTTTGGCAGTCATCCTTCTCTTAGCTCTTGTGGCTAACTGTACTTGCCAGGGGTTTTTAAATTTACTAACTTGTAACTGACACAACTCAACTACCTTGGGGCTAACATAGCTTAAGATTTATCCTGTATCTACGAAAATAGAAACAATAATGTTAGATATCTTAACTTCTAACTCAATCATTGAAGGTTGATATTCCACCATTGATTCTTAGCATACTTCTTATTTCTCCAATTGTGGAAGTCTCCTGAATGTTAGATATTGGCTATGTTCCAGTGTGGTGAGGAAAGTTCTTATAGTAATGAGGCTCTCCACATCCCAAAAATTTCAAGGGAGGTTTAATTTCTTGACTTGAATCATGTTTTCTGGAAACTTCAGCTTGTCGGGGCTCATTTTAAAATTTGAATTTCTTTTGTTTTTTCCAAATTACTTATTTTGCTGCCCTATGTGCGTGTTTTTGGTTCCCTTAGTTTTTAGATTCCTAACACTTTGAAAATTACTTTTTTCCTTTTTTATTTAACCAAATTCATCCACCTTCTCCCTTTTGCTTCATTTTTTGATAACAAAGTTTAGCTTTATGAATTTCTTCATCCATAGTCTTGGGATTATCAAATTCTAATATTTCCTTCATAAAGATCGACGAACTACTAATAAAGCATTGAACCCTAGATTTTTCCTCTCAAATGTATGGAACATACCGCAACAGAGATGTGAATTCAGTTACAAAATCATTCATTATTAGTTTTCCTAACCTCGAGTCATGTAATTCCTTAGATTTCTCATCATAGAATCATTCCCTTAGGTATTTGTCCTTAAAATATATTTGAAAATTTTCTGAGGTTACTTGTTGTTCATTTATTCCCTTGATTGTTTTAACTTCTTCCCACCATAGCATGGATTTACCTTGAAATTGGTAGATGGATAACCTAGCCTTCAGGTTATCACTGTATTCAAAATCTGGAAGTATTTCTTCATATTAATAAACCAGGATTTAGGATTTTCTTCAATTTCCCCATAAAAAAATGGGGGTTTAATTTTTTTAAATTCCCCTTGCAATTTAGTCTTTTTTCTCTTTGTCCCCTTACCACTAGAAATATTATCAGATCCTTCTTCATTATTATTATTGTTATTATCTCCCTTAGATTATGGGTTATCCTTCCGTTGCCGATGGGATTCCACTTTTTTTTCATTATCAGGGCTAGGGTTAAGACTCCTTGGATTTTTCCTGTTAGAGAGGATTTTTAAAATTATTTCATGCTATACGTTCATTCTCTTGTTGTGTGCTCTTAACGTGGCCATCTCAGCTCATAGATGTTGAATGATTTCCTATAGCATTGCATTCATATTGCAAGATTCTTCACCCAACTATACCCACATCTTTGGGTTCCCTTCAGTCATGGACATTGATTCGCCTCCCATAGTTGGTGGTCTAAACCTTGCTCCTCTTCTCATTTGATCTCCCTTCTTCCTATTTTAAACATTACACATTGTGTTATTCATGGTGACCCAAACAAGTCGCAGTGTTGAACTAGGCACTCTAATACCACGTGAAACAATTATCACCATACCTAAGTGCATGAAAAATAAATAATAATAATAATAAAACAATATTTAATGTATAACGAAGGGAAATATGGTAATTTTTCTAGTTTATTTTGTTTATATTTTGTGCCTCGGCATATGAACTATATATTTATCATTATATTGGTTGCATTGGGCATATATATATGTTTCTTTATGCTACTATATTCTTGGCTAAACCATATTACTCTCGCAATATATGCATTGGGTAATAATTTCAAAATGTTAGTCTGTACTCTATTGAATGATTGTATGGTGGTCGTGGTAAGTTTGATAACTTATGCATTGGGCTTCTCCCATTGAACTATCTAGACAGTGTTGCAAATGGGACAATTAGAGAAATATTATCCATTGATTTTCCTAGGGTTATAATCACATAGATCCACATCATTTACGTTGATTTGGCAACGACCCGCGTTTTTTGGCATTATGTTTGTCATTTCACTCTTTCTTCAGCCTGAACTCTGCACCAGACTCCTTGAGGTGAGGTTTTTTCCAGATTTATATGACATGGTAAATTTTATTTTATCCTAATGCATTTTCAAGTTCTCATGGCTTCATCATGATGATTCTAGTTTGTTTTAGTCCAGGCTAATCGCTTTTTGGTTTCTTCCTTGGAAATTTTGTCTCGACAACTTCCTTTGTGGTCCTTCCAAAAATTCCTTTTGAATTCCTTCTTGTTCTTCTCCATTTTTCCACTCTGGCATGGAAGGTAACCATTACGTGTTATTTTTGTTCTTCTGGTTTTCCTACAATTATGTTTATGAAGGAGGAATTTGTCTTACTCTCTTGCAATTTGTCTTTTGCGATAGACTGGTGCAAGCTCAACCCTTATGTAGCCAGAAACAAGTATAACATCATCATAGTCTTGATATAAATTTTCTGTGATTGGGATTGTTTTACTGATATAATTTTTTTTTGTTCCTTTAGCACAGTGAAGATTTTTTTTCATGAATCCCACAATGTGTGTATGTGATTTTGCAACTAATCCTTCTACTCGAGCAGTTGGGACCCTTACTTCCCAAATTCCCACATGGTTTTCCTCGGCTTTTCTAATGTAATTTTTCTTACATAGATGCACCTACTCCTTTGTTTTTTTCTCCTTTTAGAGAATTCGAGGCTACCATTTCAATGACAAAATTGTCTTTGGGTTTCAAGCACCCTTTAAGGGCTTTTTTAGCGGAAATTTTGATTTGGGTTTTTGTGTTTTGTTGTTTTATTTTGTTAAAATGGAGAACAAAGATTTACTGGTCTTGAGTTCATCTCTCCCTCGAGGTTATCACAATTTTCCCCTCTCGGAAGGGTTGTATTTTATGAACGTAATTAATTTATATGAATGTAATTAATTTAAATTGTTACCATTGATATGCTTTATTACTTCAAAGGGTTTTTCAACCCAATTTTAATTATATTTTTTACTTTTTTGAGGCTATGTTCATAATGACATTTTTAAGTATATTCATGTTGCCAGTGTTATAATTATTGACATAGAATGCAGGTTGTAGCATATTTATTTTAATAGTTCCTATGTTTAATATTCAATGTGTTTTTTTTAATTAACAGTTCTCATAGAATTTTTAATTGGATGATATTTGGTTCTAAAGATTTAACCCTCTTGAGATATTGTTTCCTTTCCATCTGTTTTTTGGTAAAAAGGCACAGTGGAAATTTATTAAACTTCTACGGGAGCCTTTCGACGAGATTCTTGGGTTGTGGAGTCACATCGGCTTGAAATAGGATTCTAAATGTTTCCTCCCCATTACTCACCCATCTATACATCCTGGTTAACTAATTTACTTATTCATAGCTTCCTATTACTCTTCGGTTACAAAGAAGAATTAAAGCAGTGAATACCTCAATAGCCATTGTAATTTATTGTAAATGAAATATGAAGTCATAGTGAAGTCAGTTTCTGCTTCTTTATACGACCGTTACTAGTTAGGTTATGTCTAACCGTCACTTCGACATTCTTTATTTTTCCTTTCACAGTTTACCAATTTTCGCTTTCACTCAGTTGCTATGTGGTTTAATGTATTATTTCACTACAACAGTTTTCCAGTGCCTGAGTATTAAGGATTGTGTTCCTTCAACCTTCAAATTTCCTCCTTAGAGGTAATACAATATTATTTTCTAGTTTCCACATCAAATACAATAGGATTCTTAAATGACAATAAAATTTGTTCTCCTTTAAAAAAAATGCAATATTAATCCAACAATTAAATGACAAGAAAACACTCTTACAGGTTCTACATAAAATATCAAAATATTGCTTATTTGTTCAAAAACAGTCAGGAAATTTATTTGGAATTCAAACTTTCCTCCCAACTGTGAGTTCGAAAATTATGTCTGAGCTCCCCCTGAGCTTGCATCTCACATAATAGTAAGAAAATTGAATACCACCAACTTAGGTCTAAATTGTCCTCAAGACCTCCTGTCCAGCCATCGTGTTAGATCAAACAGGGTCTCCACTAGTATACAGAATAGCTCTAGAGTTCCCTAAAATGGAAGTATCCTACCTTGAGTTACTCCTCTATGTAAGTTCCTCCAATCTTTTCCTTGTTGTCCTTGGAATTTTCCTGTTCCCATTGAGATATTCATCTCTAGGTAAACGAGAGGGTGTAGCTATTTTCTAACTATTCGTTGGTTTTACTTTTTCTCTCTTAGGTTTCCTCTCGTAAATACCAAGTCTGTCCATTGACATTATTTTTATTTTTAAGAACTAAAGACTAAGAAAAGTAAATTATTTAAATGATATTCCTCATTTATCATAACTTACTTACCAAAATTTGCCAAGTCTGAGTAACATAGTAAATAAAAATTTATTCAGGATACCGGGGTGTTACATTTGATATATATAAGTTTGGTAGTTAAGACAGTCTACTTGAAACTCTATTGTTAGACCATAAAACCTAATAAGTTGATTTTATCCCTCTTGTTTCTTAAAATATCTGGGGGATTTAGGCTGGTTTGATATATATAAGTTCAATAGTTAAGATAGATTACTTGAAACTCTATTGTTAGACCATAAAACCTAATAAGATCCTATGTTATACCTTAAAACCGAATAAGAATTTGTCTTTGGAGGAGCCAAGAATATTAGTTATCCCTAGTTTAATTTGGTTTTTAATGTTATCATTTGATCTCCTTAATAAAACTCAATAATAATTTTCATGTGGATCCAGTGAATTTTCATGTGGATGTTAAAACCAAAATTTGATACAGTCTAAAATAAGAAACCCCAATAAATTTTAGAGCAGAAAAAAAACATATAACTACACACACCAGATTTTATTCTTTTTCGTGCTGAAATTTCTCTTCAAACTCAAGGTTAAAATTTCAAACATGAAGGCTATGTAACAAAGTGAGCAAGGTTTCTTTTCCCAAGCTTTACCTGATATACATGCATGCATCCACAGAGCTATAATTTCTTTTTCTAGCATTCCTTTATTGAGTGGTTTTGTTTGCCAATCAAATATGAAAATTGTTGAGGGTTCTGATATTTGTGGTGGGAATTAGGATTTACTTTGATATAGCTAAAAAAAAATTCTTGCAATGAATGTCGCACATTAGCTAAGAATACCTTTAATTGAATCTATTAGAGAAGAATACCATGAGAAAAATCATGGGTTTTGAAAATACTATTTTATCTCAATTTTATTTTAATTATTAATTTTTTATTTTTTATTTTATTTTTATTTTTATTTTTATTATTATTTTTTATATGTAATTTTATGATTAGATAATAATACCATGGGAAAAACCATGGGCTTTGAAAACCTATATTCCAAACACTACCATCCATAAATTTATTATTTTATCTCAAATTTATTTTAATTACCATCCTAGAACCATCTTAACTCCGGATCTATCAAGCATCGAGAGGGATCAAATCTCTCGAGGTGAAAACCTTTTTTTTTAGTGCAAGGAATTTTTTCGCACATCAAGAGATTTGATCACTTTCGGCGCTTGATAGATCTAGAGTTAAGATGAATCTAGGTCGGTTTCAGTCATGTGTGGCCAAGGAAAATCTATCGAAGATATGATTAATTTTATTAATAATATGTAAATACATATAATATTAATATAATAATTTAAGTATGCTAAATATGTCTGAGATTAATCTGGTCATTTTAATTTTATATTGGCTTGGTTGCCTCAGTTTGTTAAGATGATAAATATTTTTAATAACTTTAATGATGAAAAATAATGAGATAATTTTTTTTAATGCAAAGTGACAATGTAATAGTGTTAAATGATAGAAAATGTGAAAAATAAAAATGTAGTAAATTAGAAATAGTCTTCATTGTGTTCAATCTCAAACTATTTTCTTCTACTATTCTTATTGTCACCCTTGTTATTTTTGTCATCTTTTCATATCGATTATATGAAAGGACAGTTGAAATCTTAAACCATTTAAATATTTAGCTCGAGTTGTTGTAGTAAACATCATACCTTGTCTCTCTTTCTCTCAAATATTAATAGGTTGAATTACTATAACACAAAAATCAATGTACATTGTCAATAATTTTTTGTGCTTACACCGAAATTAATGCATCTATTGCAAGCAATCAAATAGGATTAGAAATCACCATCTACACTGAAATCAATGCATTTAGTGCAAGAAATCAAATAGGATTGGAAATCATCCACATTGAAATAAATGCATCTAGTGCAGGAAATCAAATATAATTAGAAATCGACATCTACATTGAGATAAATGCATCTACATTGAAATAAATGCATCTAGTGCAGGAAATCAAATATAATTAGAAATCAACACCTACATTGAAATCAATGCATCTAGTGCAAGCAATCAAATAGGATTAGAAATCGCCATATACTTTGAAATCAATGCATTTAGTGAAAGCAATCAAATAGGATTAGAAATTATCTATATTGAAATCAATGCATCTAGTGCAAGCAATCAAATATCATTATAAATCAACACCTACACTAAAATCAATGCATCTAGTGAAATCAATCAAATAGGATTAGAAATCACCATCTACATTGAAATTAATGCATCTAGTGCAATAAATTTTATTCCCTCTCCCCCCTCCATCTATATCTATATCTCCCTCCACCTCTCCTTCTTTGTCTCTCTATCTCACCCCCCCAAACACACACGCTCTCTCACTCCTTATCTATCAATCTCTCTGTCCCTCCCACCCTCTCTCCATCTCTTTTTTCTTCACTCCTTTCACCTTCCATCTATATCTCTATCTCCATATTTTTATTTATATCACCCGCAAAAAATACACTCTCTTTCTCCAATCTCTCTCTCTCTCTCTCTCTCTCTCTCTCTCTCTCTCTCTCTCTCAGCCCCTTCTTTCCCTCTCTTGCGCTTCTCTCTCTTCCCTCCTAATGTCCTCTCTCCCTCTCTCTCCATCTTCCTTATCGCTCCCTCTCTCTCTCTCTCTCCTTCTCTCCATCTCTCTTTCTTTGTTTCTTTATCTCAAACCCAAACATACACACTCTCTCTCCATCTCCCCCTTGTCACTCCCTCTCTCTCTCCACTAATCACTCTCAATGTATTTCTTCTTCCCTCCCTGACTCCTCCTCTCTCCCCCCCTCTCTCCTTCTCTCTCTCTCTCTAAGATCTCTCTCACGTCCTTCCTCTCCTACCTCCCTCTCTCTTTCTTCTTCTTCCTCTCTCTCTATCTCTCTCTCTCTCTCTCTTATTTCTAATCCTATTTGAAGATAATTTGATTTTTAATCCTATTTGATATATTTTTATTTATTTACCATACCTATTTATACCTATTTTATATATATTTATATACCATATCTCTTTAATAAATATCGTATTTGGCCCATGGCATGAATTTCCTCTTTGACCTGGCATATACCGTTAACATCATGGTAATTACATTTTTTTTTCCAATATGGTTTGTAATTTTCCGTTATTTATGGTTGGCATCCCAACATCTCTGTATAAACGGGTCAGTGGTTTCAATCTAGTGATTCAACCAAAGTAGCATCTACTTCAACCTCGACTCACGGCATGGTTTGTATTCAATTTTAATTTGAAAATACCACAAAGTATTACTGAAAAATAGATATACTCACAGTACACTAATATTAAATTTTACCACTAATCTATTGAAAAAATTGAGGGTTCAATTCACCTCCCTCATTAAATAGAAAATGTTAAAGAAAAAACAAACCCTAACTTGAGGCACATTTTTCTTCTTCCTATCCTAGTGCATGTAGCGATGGGGATGACAATGTAGGCTTTTTCGGCATGGGGATGATAATGTAATTTAAGAATTTGAAAATCAATTTAAGTTGAAGTAAACTCTGAGATATACATGTACATGTTTTATGGTTAATTTTGTATAGGAAAACAGCAAGGAGGCAATGCCCAAAAACTTGAGTGAAAAAAGTATGAGTAAAATATTAATTATTGAATTTTTATTTTTATGTAATTGAAAAAACATTACAATATTTTCCTTTCAGCCCAATTACCATGTGAACTTATTAGGGAAGAAAATGAATTATTTTTATGAACCATATGAACTTATTAGGGAAGAAAATGAACTATTTTGATGAACTTATTGAAATAATAAGTAGGAGAAATAAATCTATCACTGCAAAAATATTTTCTGGATTGAGATTTTCACAGATATATCTATATTTCATAGATATTCCCTTGGCCCACTGAGTCGTTTCCTCCGAGAAATTTTTACTCTAAGGGCCTTTACCATCGATGAAATTCCTCTCCAAAACCCATCTCTCCCAAAACCCATCTTGCAGAAAACTTCATCTCGAAGATAACCCTAGCCTCAGATGAAACTCCTCTCAGCATAACTCTTTCAGGAAAAACTCCCTCTCAAAAGAAAACCCTTATCGACGGGAACTACATTGCAAAAAAATCCAACTCACAAGAACCTTTCTAGCAAGAAATATCTTAGAGAAAACTCTAAGAGACCTCACACCAAATCGTCAATAATGTAATGGTGTAGACCCACCTTCTTAGCCCTCAAAATTTAGGATTCTCATCTCATACATTATGATTAACCATTAGGCCTTAGCCCTTGACCCATTTTATTCTTGTGCAATCTTTTTATCTATCAGGATATGTCACCTCTTTTGTTGTCTCACCCCTGATCACTGACCCATGTTAGGACCTCTACTATCACCGTTATGATCAGAGTTCCACACCATCTATCCAACTATTTAAGGTTTCCCAACTCATCCAATGGGGTGTGGGGCCTAACCCCTTCCCTGTTGGAATCACAAGGGGGGATCCATGCTAAAATATGAGCCCTTAATATCCTTTAACCCATTCGATGATCACGATGTTGGTGGGGCCTCTCCCCGTCCCCTTTTGACGTCACAAGGGGAAGACCCCGCAAAAACTCCAACCCTTGATCTCTCAGTTTAAATCATTGTTTTCCATCACATTTGATCTCTTCCCTCTCCCACAATACATGGACATATGGATTTTATGGCCCTTGGGCTAAGTCCCTCCTCTTTCTCGAGTTCTCATGTTTACACATCATGGACATATGGCTTGTAGCTCAAAATTTAGGGGTTAATATTTTGGCTCCATGTAATGGGTGGAAATGTGTTATATGTTTCTAGCCATTGAAAATTCTAACTTACCATGAATATTATATCCATAGAAACGATGAATTAGCCCAGTTATGCTCTATGTGACTTACCTTCAAGTGCATCCTATTTACCACCATATTTATGTTTATAACATGATGGAGAGGTTCAGTTTTGGAGCTATATGGAATGTATCATATCAGTGTTCCACTGAAATTCTTTATGCAGAGATACTAAATAATGATGTTATTTTAGATGCAATGATACCAAGCCACTGTATTATCACTAAGGTGATTTCTAGCAGATTGAAGAGGATTCTTCCAGATCTAATTCTGGAGAATCAAGGGGAATTCGTTCAAGGAATACAAATAGCAGACAATATAATCCTAGTACAGGAATTCGTTCACTCAAGCCTGAAGAGGAAAGAAAAAGGTATGATCGTTAAACTTGACTTTGCAAATGCGTTTGACAGCATTAGGCATTCCTTTCTATTTAAATTCTTGGAAAAATTTGGTTTTGGGTCCGGATTCATTAGTTGGATCAAAGCATGTATTTCTGAGCCTTGGATTGCTTCGTTGGTGAGTGGAAGAGCTGTTGATCTTTTTAAAGCCTCGAGAGGGCTAAGGCAAGGCTTCCCTCTTTCCCTGTTGTTGTTTGTTCTTCATGCCTCTGCCTTAAGCTTTATTCTGGAAAAAATAAGGGTAGATCAATATATAATGGGAATCCAAATTGAGAAAGGGATTAAAGCAATCAATCATGCCCTTTTTGCTGATGATTCCCTTCTTCTGGGGGTTGCTTCTGTCCATACTACCAAGCAGTTTAAATTGGTCGTGGATGACTTTTGTAATGCTTCTAGCCGTAGCCTGAATGCTGGAAAATGCCACATATTTGGATGAAACGTGACTCAATGTGAGATGAATGCAATTTCCAAAAGCTGGGGCTTTTCCGAGTCCATTCAATGGAATTATTTCAAGTATCTAAGACTGCCTATATTTCAGAAAAATCCTTCAGGCAAGGATTGGATCCCCCTCCTTGACAAGTTCAAATCCAAAATGCAAGCATGGGGGTTCTCTTGGCTTAATCTAGCAGGGAAAAATGTGCCAATAAAATCAGCCTTGAACAGTCTCCCTATCTTCCAAGCCTCGCTTATGCTTGCCCCTCTTGGAGTTCTCAGAAAAATGGAATGTCGTATAAGAAGTATTTTTTGGAAAGGTGGAAAGAAAAACAAGAATAGACCATCGCTCGTCAATTGGGACAAAGTCACCAAACCAATTCTGGAAGGTGGCCCGAATTTCAAAGAATTGAGAAAGCAGAACTTAGCTTTGGGGGCCAAAATTCTATGGAGGCAAGTTGCCCCTAAGGCTGACTGGGCACAACAGGTCCTCTGGAAGAAATACTTCACAAGGCAAAGAAAGAGAAATTTGGACAGGCCTGCTCAAGCCAAAAATGGTTCTCAAATCTACAATCAGTGTATGCAAGCACATGCACTCATCCAAGATAACTTGTATTGGATTTCGGGGAATGGGAAAACCATTGACATCTGGGAGGACAGAATCATGAGTGATGTGCCTCTCAATGAGGTTAACAAGCTACAGGATCTGTGATTTTGGATGAAGAATGCAGGATTGGTTTCTTTGTGGGACATTTCCCTTTGGAACGATAGCGTTTGGTTGGGATGGAGAAGGCCGGAGTTACCCAGAGATCTCGAGATCGCATGGCAGTTGTTGTGGTCTAGGCTCAAAGGGAAGGCCTCATCAGTTAATGTGAAACATGACCAGCGTGGTTGGGGGACGACTTCTGGAGCATATATGGTGGCGCTTGGATACAAATAGCTGTGCACAATTCCATATGCCCCTCCTTGCATGACTCTTTGGAAAGGACTATGGAACCTGGAATCGATCCCCGAAATTGATATTTTTAACTGGTTGCTCTACCATAATCAAATTCTCACAGCTGATAACCTCAGGAAGAAAGGATTTATTGGGCCTTCACAATGACCGACGTGTTTGACATGCGAGGAGAACGCCCAACATATCATGCTGGGCTGCAATTACACTTCTGAGGTTTGGAAGGAAGTGTTGAAGCTTTGGTCTGTGACAATTTCGCTTCCTTCCACCATTTTTTACTTGCATTATAGATGGATTCATCGATCCCTTGGTCAACTTCCAAATAACGCTTGGTTCAAGGCTAGTTGGTTAGTTCTCCCTAAATTAGTCTGCTGGCATATCTGGTTGGAACTGAATTATAGAATCTTCCAAGGAAAAATGCATAACACACAAGTTGTCATGGGTAAGATAAAAATTACTCTCAAAGAATTCATGTATGAACATGTGGGATCTATCTCATATGAGAATCTCTCCCCTCATGAGATGGAGTGGGGTGACATACTAGGATTACAATTCTCCGGAACAGATTTAAAAGAGAAAAAGAAAAAAGTTTGGCAGATAAGAATGTATGAAGATAACTTCTGCAACTGGAATAAGAATTTAGCTTGTTTAACGCATAACGCACAAGTTGTCGCAGGTAAGATAAAAAGTACTCTCAAAGAATTCATGTATGAACATGTGGGATCTATCTCATATGAGAATCTCTCCCCTCATGAGCTGGAGTGGGGTGATGGGAGGGTATTGGTGCCTTAGTCCAAGGCACCAATACCCAAGCAGAGGGGATGGTGTTGCTACAAGGTCTCAAGATTTTGCAAAAGCTCGGAATCAAAGAGGAAAAAATCATAGGTGACTCTCAAACTATTATAAAAATGCTTGTGGAAAACTCAAGTCCAAAGGATCTTAGACTACTCAGGTTGATGATGAGAATTAAAAATATTGCTAGCTCCTTTCATAAGGTGAGCTTCCTCCATGTATTGCAGAACAACAACAAAGATGCAGATGTGGAAGCAAATAGAGCTTCCGTGCTTCCAACGAGCAATCTAGTATGGAAAGAGATGGAAAGCTGGGACCCAATTCCATAGATGTGATTTATGTTTTATTGTTTTTTACTTCAGCAGTTTGTTTGTCTTTAAGTAAGGGGAAATCTCGTCCACAAAATGGTTCAAGGAATCCAGGAAGATTCATTTTGTCCAAACTAAATATGGATGGATATTGGTTATGGGGGAAGCTTTGAGCTATCCCAGAAATGTTGGAACCTTGTAAATGGGCAATTATGCCGAAGATTTTAATACAAAACATAACCGTTTTTGTCAAAAAAAAATAGTTAGTTATATATAAATATATAACAGTGCTTTGTTAAATAATTATTATTATTTACCTACTTTGAATCAGGCTTGAGAGATTCAATTATTTGATATGTTTATTTTTTAAATTAAAATTGGTTAATGTTTTTGTTATAAATATTTAAATTTTGTTTTTAAATTTTTTTAAATTTTTAATATTTTTATTTTTTAATAATAAAATAATTATATCATTTTGACTTATTCTTACTCTTTAAAATATTTTTATTAATCATATCACATTAAATTAAATATTTTTATTAATCATATCATATTTTTAGACTTATTCTTATTCTTACTCTTTTAAAATTTGGTGTTTTGAAGGTTGGGATGTAATTCCTATTGGATGGACATGGTTTGAAGGAGTTTGTGAAAATTGTAGTTGTTAAATAGAAAAATCTTGTCTAGATTCATGAGTACAAGAAGGATATGGTCAAAGAAAAGAGGATGGTCCTAGACGATGTTCGACATCACATTGTCCTACATACTACACACAACAATACAACAAAAAACATGTGGGATGTTGTTGTGAAGTTATACTAGGATCCATAGGAGAATTGGAAAATGATTCTTAAGGAGAAGTTGAGAATGAACAAGATGCATAAGGGTGAGAGGGTAAATTCCTATCTCACCAGTATTTAGGAAGTCAGAGGTCAATTTGCAAATGTTGGAGAAAAGCTAGCAGGTAGTGAAATAGTGTGAACTACTCTAAACAGGTTTACCAAGTAATGTTAAACTTTCATTTAAGGAAGCACGTGACGAGATAAGCTACCATATCAGGAACTTGTGTGGAGTGAATTCACTCAAGAAGAGATAAGGCTTAGTCTTGTTGAAGGTGCTACTAGCAACAGTGGCACGGGACCAAACGTGGAGAAGGAAGAAGAAAACGTAGCCCTTTTAGATAAGGGAAAGATGAAGAAGCGTACTAATCAGGGACACAACTCAAAGGAAAGAGAGAAGAATAAGAAAGATTTGTCGAAGGCCAAGTGCTTCCGATGTGGTAAATTTGGTCACTACGTCACCTAATGTCCCAATAGGAAGAAGATGAGAAGGGAAAGCAGACAACAACTTCGGCAGAGATCAATGAGTTAACCTATAGATTGGAGGAATTTGCATTGATAACAATGATACCTCACAATGGAGGAGGAGCATGATGCTTTAGATGACCAGTATGTCCACGGCCCATGTGAGAGAAGCAAGAAGTCTAGATCAAATCCAGTTGTTGTTCACATGAATGAGTACCTTTTTTATGGGAGTCCATAATCATAGCAGAAAACTCCCTCTCAAAAGAAAACCCTTCTTGACAGGAACTACCTTAGGGAAAAATCCAACTCACAAGAAAATTTCTGGAAAAAAATATCTCAGAGAAAACTCTAAGAGTCCTCACTCCAATTTGTCAGTAATGTAATGGTGTGAACCCACCTTCTTAGCCCTCAGTGCTTAGGATAATCGTCTCATACATTATGATCAACCACTAGAACTTAGGCCATGACCCCTTTTTCTTCTTTTACAATATTTTTATCTGGCAGGGTGTGTCACATCTTATGTTGTCTCCCCCATCGATCACGACAGCCCATGTTAGCACCCTCCACACATCACCTCGGTGGTGGGTCATCCCAACTTTTCCATGATGGTGAACAAGGGCTTCCAAGGTTCCAAGGTTCCAAGGTCCACGTCACCCTAGAGCTAACCTCCTTGAGAAAATGTTATCCTTGGAATAACTATTCTTGGTGAAAACCCATTCTCCTTGATGTCAAGAAGGCCCTTTGTTGTCACCATTATGATCAGAGTTCCACACCATCTATCCAACTATTCATGGTTTCCCAGTTCATCCAATGGGGTGTGGGGCCTAACCCCTTCCTTTTTGGAATCACAAGGGGGGATCCATGCTGAAATATGAGCCCTTAATATCATTTAACCCATTCAATGGTCATGATGTTGATGGGGCCTCCCCTCGTCCCCTTTTGATGTCACAAGGGGAAGGCCCCGCAGAAATTCCAACCCTTGATCTCTCAGTTTAAATCATTTTTTACCATCGCATTTGACCTCTTCCCTCTCCCATGGCACATGGACATATCGATTTTATGACCCTTTCTCTTTGTAGAGTTCTCATGACTACACAACATGGAAATATGGCTTGCATCTCAAAATTTAGGGGTTAAGCTTTTGGCTCCATGTAATGGGTGGAAATGTGTTATATGGTTCTAGCCATTAAAACATTCAACTTACCATGAATCTTATATCCATAAAAACAATGAATTAGCCCAGTTATGCTCTATGTGACTTACCTTCAAGTGCATCCTATTTACCACATTATTTATATTTATAACATGATGGAGAGGTTAATTTGTGGAGCTATATGGAATGTATCATATCAGTGTTCCACTAAAAAAAATTATGCAGAGATACTAAATAATGATGTTATTTTAGATGCAATGATACCAAGCCATTGTAAAAAAAATCGAGCAAAAGTACACAAGGGTATCCTTCAAACACAAATGACATCAATCATAATAGATCAGGTCATTGGGTTATTTATTTAATCGATTGAATTGAGGGGGTTCCTCCATGACTATAAACAAACAACCAATTTCTTGGTTAAAAACTCTTCAATATCCATAGTTGTTTAGCTGCATAGAAAGTTCATCTAACTCCTCAAAATCCAGTTAAATAGAACATGGCTAGCCTCCAAGATTTGTGACTAGGGAAGAAGAATAATTGTAGTCATTATTGGATTACAATTTCTAGTATTATAATTTTTTTCAAGAGTATGCTTAATGTAATATGAGGCAAACAAAAAGTCTATTATAAAATATTTTCCACTGAACCTATGAAATATAGGCTTGTTACTATAACTTGTGAGTAGTATGAAGTTGGAGCTTCTTTTTAGGACCCATCTCATTTAGTACGGCTAACATATTGCAAAGACCAACAACTGCCTCCAACCAAAATTAATGATATACATTTCAATCCAACCTTCCTGAACATAAATCTACTTGTAGAAATTATACAAACAATATGTATATCATGGATTCAATCCGATCTAACAATGTACTAAAGCTAGATTCTAAATCGCTTCTACAAATCAATTCCAAAAATTAAACACAATCTCCAATCACATGAAGAAAAGAAGAATCAATCAAACCACAACATGTGAAATATCTTGGGGAAAGCTTGTTGCTCAAAACCCCTCTATCATATATTGTATATTCCACAAGGAATCATGAAACAATTACAATGCACTCTTCTCATAAGAGTCTCATGCACTTTGCCTATCGTCTCACACTCATCCAGACAAAATCGTGCCAAAACTTAGCCAATTATCAGCCTATCTTCAGCCTACCTTGCTCACGCAATTCCTGATGAATGAAATCCCTATTCTTTAGGAATTTCAGCCTTGCTGAATTGCACTAATTATCATGGGAATCTTGTGGTGTTTTAAATGTATTTGGGCAGCCTACTAATATCACAACTAATAGTTAACTTCCCTTTAATCTTTGTCTCAATTGGGTCTCCACTGGAACTGACATGCATGCAACTAATAATAGTAAATCATCAGTTGCATGGCATATCACTGCATGTGAATTAAATCTGATTTAATTCACTTGATCTCTCACTAGTGCAACAAACAGTTACAACTAGTTCAAATGACTTTAACTCACTTAACTGAGTTAATTGATTTCTCATGCATTAAAATCATGCACTTAACTGCAACTTGAACTCAATAAACTAATAGAATCACTCTGCATGCCTCACCAACCACCCTCAACTCAAAATTCATGAGCTAACTAAGTTTATCACACTCAATTAACTATTACAAGTGATTATGAGAAAATATTACATTTTATTGTCCATTTTAATTAAGGTAAAGTTAAAATATACATGCACCAAATTTATCCCACAGCAGTGTAGGTGTTGCTAAGACCTGTTGGTTCCACACTAGTGTAGGTGCTGCTTGGACCTCCTAGTCCCACACTTAGTGTAGGTGTTTCTTGGAACTCTTGGTCCCACACTTAGTGTAGGTGATGTCATGTTGTTTCTGAATGCCAATTTCACTGTTTCTTGTTGCAAACTTCAACACTCCCTCTCAACAAGAAAGGAATGTCCTTAGATGTGACATGCGACTCTTCCATGCAAATCTTCTCTAGTGTTTCTCACAAATGCAACACTTTTCTTATGTTTCTCACACATGAAACACTTCTAAAACTGAATAGCCTCCAAACAATTGAATCATTATAATGCATCTACCATCAGAGTCTTCTGACTGCTGCTAGCTACTGCACATGTATACTAGATTCTCTGTAATGTTGACATATGCATCCATCCACTCTCCACTACTACCAACTCTGATCTGCGCTCCAATATCCGACACCTTTCACTCTGATTTATGTCCTCCCGACATCTGACTGCATCAATCTAAATGATTCTTCTACTGTTGTACTGTGGGTCCTCATACCCAGGTTCGATCCATGAGACACACCATCTCAATGAACCATGCCCAAATTTATTCTTGGGATTAATTCTGCACATCACCCCACGTCACACCTGAAGGTATCGCTGCATGTACTCCCTCTGCCCATCGGGCTCGAAATTTCTCTACTTGAGTGGTTTCTGCCACTCCATGATCCTCTGCATGTGGTTTCTCCACATCTTGAGGTTCATTCTTTGGAACTAGGAATTCCTCACTTGCATGCAAATCAAGTTCCCTCTAAAGGGACAAATGGATGGCTTTCTCACTCTTCCCAATGGTTGGAAGCTTTGTAGAAATCACATCTAAATTAATTTTATAGAGATTCTTCAAATGAATCCCAGTCTTCTTCGCTTGTATTGTTGCTGTGTGTCAAAGGAAAAAGTTTCCTTCACTGAAAACAAAATCATAGCCTCTATCCTCCAACATTACAACTGGAACTAAATTTTTCTTCAAGCCTGGTACATGCATTACATCTTTTAATAAAAATGGTTTACCTGAATGTCTTTGGAAAGTAACTGTACCAATCTCGGTAGCATTATACCTTCCATCGTCACCCATTTAGATATGCATTTGGAGGTCCTTCTCCTCTAAGCCACTGAAAATCTCTTTGTTTCTCCGGATTCATTAGTTGGATCAAAGCATGTATTTCTGAGCCTTGGATTGCTCCGTTGGTGAATGGAAGAGCTGTTGATTTTTTTTAAAGCCTCGAGAGGGCTAAGGCAAGGCTGCCCTCTTTCCCCATTGTTGTTTGTTCTTCATGCCTCTGCCTTAAGATGTATTCTGGAAAAAACAAGGCTAGATCAGGATATAATGGGAATCCAAATTGCGAGAGGGATTAAAGTGATCAATCACGCCCTTTTTGCTGATGATTCCCTTCTTCTGGGGGTTGCTTCTGTCCATACTGCCAAGCAGTTTAAATTGGTCGTGGATGAATTTTGTGATGCTTCTAGCTGTAGCCTGAATGCTGGAAAATGCCATATATTTGGATGAAACGTGACTCAATGTGAGATGAATGCAATTGCTAGAAGCTGGGGCTTTGCCGGGTCCATTCGATGGAATTATTTCAAGTATCTAAGACTGCCTATATTTCAGAAAAATCCTTCAGGCAAGGATTGGAACCCCCTCGACAATTTCAAATCCAAAATGCAAGCATGGGAGTTCTCTTGGCTTAATCTAGCAGGGAAAACTATGCTAATAAAATCAGCCTTGAACAGTCTCCCTATCTTCCAAGCCTCGCTTATGCTTTCCCCTCTTAGAGTTCTTAGAAAAATGGAATGTCGTATAAGAAGTCTTTTTTGGAAAGGTGGAAAGAAAAATAGGAATAGACCGCCGCTCTTCAATTGGGAAAAAGTCACCAAACCAATTCTGGAAGGTGGCCTGAATTTCAATGAATTGAGAAAGAAGAACTTAGCTTTGGGGGCCAAAATTCTATGGAGGCAAGTTTCCCCTAAGGTTGACTGGGCACAACAGGTCCTCTGGAAGAAATACTTCACAGGGCAAAGAACATGGTTCAAAACTCTTAATTATACATAGTTGTTTAGTTGCATAGTAAGTGCATCTAACTCCTCAAAATCCAGCTAAATAGAACATGGCTAGCCTCCAAGATCTGTGACTAGGGAAGAAGAATGATAGTAGCGGTTATTGGGATTACAAAGTATAGTATTAGAATTTATTTCAAGAATATGCTTAATGTAATATGAGGCAAACACAAAGTCTATTATAAAATCTTTGCCACTGACATAATACATATCAGCTTGCTACTATAACTTGGGAGTAGTATGAAGTTGGAGCTTCTTTTCAGGACCCATCTCATTTAGTAAGGTTAACATATGGCAAAGACCAATAACTGCCTCCAACCAAAATGAATGATATAAATTTCAATCCAACCTTCCTAAACATAAATCTACCAGGTTAAAAGAACACAAATTTTATCAACACCATGGTACCAAGAAACATATAGAATAAAGCACTTATCACTAAGAAATAAGTTATCATCATGAATTTAGAATAGATGGAAATGTCATAAGTTTTGGGTGTTGGAAACAATACCAATATATATTGTTGTCGTATTGCTTCCGGATCTCCATGACTATTCACCCTCACATTTTGGACGCTCATGACCTTGACTTCTCCATGACTCTTTCACTCCATGAGACTACATTCTATGATGACTTTAATTTCCACTTTATATTACATTTTGTCCTTTGCTTTTGATATTTACATCATTGTATCAAGAAGAGATGTGGCGAGACACATGGACACACATAACATTACAAAGGTACTGTATCAGACAATTTGACAAATGATAATATGGACTTATAATATAAGCAACCTAACAATATAACGTAGACTTTCCATGATATGGTAGTGTAAAGTTGTTCATCTTACTACTTTCTCTTCAATAAAATATGTATCTAATAATTTGTGTTCATGAGAGATATGATTTGTTCTTCATATCCACCCTCCAAAGGGTTTTTAATTTCTGCCACTAAATAAGAAAAAGACTGAAATGCAAAATGGAGAAAAACAGAAAACTCATAGTCCCATAAACTATTTTTAGTCGAGTGGATGTTAAATGGCTTGACTTATTACGTCGTAAGGCGTATTTATTTGAAATGAACTTTGCTACTGCCTATGTGTACAATTGGTGATCGTGAGATGTGTTGTTAGACGATTGAAGGAAGATGAGCCGTGGATATAAAACAGTTAAAAAAACAAACATAACCCAAAACCTTAACCGCCGCTATTCGTCTCAGGCATTGTCACATAGAAGAGCGTCGAAGAATGGGGAGGGAGCCCGGGACACACGAAGACGGCCGCTTGGCGCCCGAAGGCTGCCTGCGGCAATCCCAATGAGACTGTGAGGCGGCAAATAATCCGAGAGATGGAGATTCTGAAGAAGACGGAGTCGCCGTATATCGTGAAATGCCACGGGATCTTCGAAAAGGGGGAAGAGATCCACTTCGTATTGGAGTACATGGACGGAGGCTCGCTGGAACAAAGGAGATCCGGCATGATGTCAGAGAAATTCTTGGCGCAGGTCGCAAGGCAGGTCTTGGAGGGCTTGAAATATCTGCACCGTCACAAGATTGTGCACAGAGACATAAAGCCCTCAAATCTGCTCATAAACAAGAAACAAGAAGTGAAAATTGCACACTTTGGGGTTAGCAGAATTCTGTCTCAGACATTGGATCCCTGCAATACTTATGTCGGTACCTGTGCTTACATGAGCCCGGAGAGATTCGACCCCGAGACCTACGGTGGACGGTATGACGGATACGCGGGCGATATATGGAGCTTGGGGTTGAGTCTGCTGGAGTGCTATATAGGGCATTTCCCGTTTCTGGCGCCCGGGCAGAAACCAGACTGGCCAGCCCTGATGTGCGCAATCTGTTATGGAGATCCACCGTCTCCTCCTCCCACGGCGTCTGCCAATTTCCGGAGCTTTATCAATTGCTGTCTGCACAAGGATGCTCGCAACAGATGGACTGCTGCTCAACTGTTGGGTCATCCCTTTATTCTCTCCAGCTCCCCCCAGGCACTCTCCATACCCATGCAAAGGCTCAGTATCTAATCCAATCTCTGCCACGGCCAAATTACTATGCACAGAGGAGATGGAATAAAACAACATTTGTATCTTCTGATTGATTGTTAAATAATTTGGGTATATCTGGTCCAGGACCTGGGATCTCTGTGTATTTAATCACTCTACTTCTTATTCTTTTATCAGTTTACAGTCACTCATTCAGCCCCTGCTCACATAGTTTATGGTGGCTTGTATTCTTCAGGAAAATTTTTGGATATAATATTGAGTTTTGGGATTTGTATTTTTTTATATAATAGTGAGTTTCGTCTGAGTAAATGGAGTCATGTTCAATTATACTGATCTGACCATTTGCAAGTGATATAAATCCTTCCTTTTCTTATGGGGGCTGCAATTAAATCAGAAATTTCTGTAGAAGATTGAACTCATCAACTTTCAAATTTATTTTGTAGGCAGAAACCAGACTGGCCAGCCCTGATGTGCGCAATCTGTTATGGAGATCCACCGTCTCCTCCTCCCACGGCGTCTGCCAATTTCCGGAGCTTTATCAATTGCTGTCTGCACAAGGATGCTCGCAACAGATGGACTGCTGCTCAGCTGTTGGGTTATCCCTTTATTCTCTCCAGCTCCCAAGGAAGGCAGTCTCAGCAACTGCATTCACTGTGACTGGAGTAGTGAACAAGTTCCTGACCGTGGTTATCAATGTGCTGATCTGGGACAAGCATGCCAGTAATGTTGGTCTTACATTCCTCCTTATGACTATTATTGGTGGGGTGTTCTATCAGCAATCTGTGACCACTGCTCCTCCTCCTCAGATTGACAGCGGGATGAGTAAGCAGATGGAAGGTTTGAAGGATCATGAAGATGCTGATATGAGCGATGAGGAAAAAGGCCTTATGAGAAAGTCTTCTGGAATTTAATTGGCTGTCAAGAAACCTGAGGCGATGAAAATTGGACCGGTGATTCTTAATAGGCCAAGTATATGTACTCTCTTATCTCTAACATGATAACCAATGACTCTGTCATAAAGAAGACCTGGTACACATTGCCCATGCGTATTTGTCCCTTTCATTATTTTGTCATCAGACATCATTCACAGCATCCCTCGCGAAAGAACTTGCCTTGCAATTACGAAAAGGGTCTGGAATGGTCTCTACTCAATACTTTTTTATTATTTTTGTCCACAAAGATTCTTTTGTGAACATGCCAGCCTTGGCAATTTTACGTTGATGTATTTTGGAGGTAGCAGAAAAAATCATTTAAATTACCATGGAAGCTAAGCAAAAATGATGTTTATTATTCTATTGAAACTTAGATCCATGCCATTGATGGAAATACTTTTAATTAGTCTCATCTTTTAGGGACCTGTAGGGTTTGAAGATGCATAATTCTTATTTTCATTGCTTGCTATTTTACTGTTAACCGATGTTAAGTTCTCACTGAACATCTGTTTCTTTTATTTAACTTGTGGATCCCTTACACTGAGAATGAGGTCAAATGTGGCATGATGTCATGTATTCACTTGGGTATAGGAGCACTGTAATTTGTCTATTTTATATTGTGGAAAACAAGTAGATTGCAATGGAGAAAACTTACTGTGCTTCTGCCTCTATGGGCTCTCTTTATTGTTTCAAAGCTCTTAAAAGTTAGATTGGATCAGAGTGTTCCAGTTAAGTTCATTGTTACACGGAACGTGTTCCCAAGGGTAGAGATGCACTCCTATACTCCCCACACTACCAGAATGTGGGTAGTCCAAGGGGATGCTACCCCCACATCCTCTTTTTTGGGAGAAGCAAGGAAATGCAATAGGGAATGCCCCCTAATAAAAAAGGATGTTCCCACCCTTTCTTGTTACCATTCCTTTATCTTTTCTGTTCTATTTCTTTACTTAAACTTTTAAACATTATTATTAACTATTTTAGAATGCTTAAGAGTGGTTCCAACTTCATTGGACTTCACATGGAGAAAGTAGAATTTTACATCTCATTCAGTATTGAGCAGATTTAACAGTTTTCAGGATTTTAGGAATGGCAGGATTGCAATGTTTCCATTGGATTCCGTCATATAAGAGAGTATGAGATTGGGCATTTAATCAAGAAGACCTAGCCCTCTATTTACGTTGATGTTGTTGTGTTGATTGTTGAACTCCCCTGTCATGATTTTAACAAAAATGTATCCTTCAGTCAAGCCAATATTACCAATGAGGCATGTTAAGCTTTTTAAACCATATTTTAAGGTTTGGACTAGGTAATTTCATCAAAATCGGAGGTTGATGACTGATGTTCCTGGAGTATTGGAGTATTGGAGTATTGTTTTAATAATATGTAACTATGTGTTGTAGCGTGATGTTTTTTATTTTCTACAGTCTGAAGGCAATTTAGAGCCTTAATATCGATGTATTTCATTTTGGATATGTATCTCAATTCACACTTGGTGTGCCATTTTACTATATTCACACTTATTACTCAATGCTATACATGAGTAAACTTTACATATTTGGTATCTAATGCTTTGGATTTATATTGATGGACAGTGAATCTATCTATCTATCCATCTGTCTATATTCACAATTAAATCTTGTATGTTTTATGTATTTCTAGACCGGTTCATCAGGTTCACCAGCCAGTTCTGGTTCGATACCAGACCTCAACTGGTTCTGATTCAGGTAAGTTTAGTTACATAATTATGAATGCTATTGGTGCATTGTTATGTATAAAATCTTAATGAATTATGTATGAGTCTTCATATATTTTAATTTGTATGTCTTCTTTTTTCAGATAGGGTCCCTATGTTGGATACCCCAATGTCCCCTATGACGTTTGCTAGAATTAGAGGGTTGCTTCCACGTATACCCCAAATGTGTTCCCCCTTTTCTGCATCCTGGAAACTTGGTGAAACATTGGTTTACTTCTCTACACTGCTTTCTTCATCAATTTCAGATTTGTAGGAAATAAAATATGAATTGTTGGCATCAATTATTTTCTGCTTTGATAGTAGATCCTTGTTTTGTGTTATTGCATTGCACCAAAAAACCTTTCGTATTTTATGGCTATGGCATAAACGTGTTTGTTTTTCATATATTAATGAGCTATCTGATTCTTTATTTTGCAAATAACCAGCAATTCTTTTTTCTCCAACCACATTATAATGTGGGGACAGTCCAGCCCAGTGTTTGAATTCTTGTTTCTGAACAAATATCGGATGTTTGGTCTCTTAAAAGATTGCGTATGTCTTGGGAGAAAGGATCTATTGGTTGAGGGTTGCATATTGGCGGTTATTATTGCAGGTTATGTTCTAGTGAACAGTTCCATATTACGGGGAACCTGGTATTCTATGACTGCTCATTAGGTTTCTGATCACCAGTTTATTCACTAAATAATGCAGAGACGCTTGATCTACCTCTACTGCCATTTAAACACTTTCAATAAACACTTATTGGCTAGGACTGAGTAAGGGGACCTCATTTCTTTTGATGACGCTCTTTGACAAGTTTTCGGAGGTTTTATAGTGATTGAAGATGAGAAGTAGACGTCTTATTGGTCCATAAAGAAGTTCCTGTGGACATGTTACTATTTTTACCTTTTCCATTTAAGATTTAAAATCTTATATTTGAACAATGCTGGATCATTTGATTTTTGTAAAGATATTTATATTTCTCTATCTGTTTTCCTTTGAATCTCTGTTTTATGTTGCAAGCTGAGTAACCGGATACGTGTTTAGGGGCCCTGTGTTTGTATCTTGCGTATTAGACATGTGACATGCTAGGACATGTGTTCAACGTGTCCCCTAGAACATGAAACATGCCAAACATGTATTGGACACATGCCCTAGACCTGCCTTGACATGTTGGACATGAAGGCATGAAAAATATGTGTTTCCTGATGATATGGTGATCCTCTCGAGTCATTCTCCACACCAACAAATGCAAATCTTGGGTCGGATATAGAAGTGGAGGATGGAGGAAAGAACAGTGGCAGTTGTAATGATTTTGATGTTTTTGTCATGGTGGAGGACTATTGGCAGTGATGAGTTCTGAGATTTTTTCATCTACGGTTCTAGTATCTACCCTAATTTGTATTTTCCATTGGCATTATCACCTATAGTACCAGTGACTCGGTATCCGTGTAATATTTTTTCATTTTGATGACATCAAATGACTTAATGAGAAATTGCAGTTTATGATCTAACTTCTAAACTTTTATTTTATGACACATGTATTGAATATTCCAAGTTCTTGTGGGTTTGATCATGATTGATGTAGTAACTAGACATATCAATATTTCATAAATGTTCTAATTTCTAAAACAGGTTTGAACTTATGTCTCTATTTCATTTTTTATATTTGTAATTTGTATTTTTTCTTAATTGATATCATTCTTTTTTATCTATATATGTCTATAAAACATGTCCTTATTGTCATATGGCATATGGGACTGGAGTACATGGTGATATTCGTGGAAGAATAACCGAGTTAAATGGTTGAATTTTGAGATTGTACATCATGCCATGCATATCAAAACATTAGGACACCCTGTTAAATTATCAATTCAAAATGTTTTCAAACCATGAGAAATCTTGAACATATACAATCTTTTCTATGTTTCTTATTATCACGATTCTATCATGTAAGGATCATAATATGAAATTATGAATGAAGTGTAACATTAAGTAATTTGGATCATTCCAGTTCCCACTTTATGTCAATCAGGTGAGATTATACTGGATGAGCTGTGCCGACTTTTTGATTGAGAGCATGCTCACAGCAGGTTTGGTTGATTCATTTGATGTTGTCACGCAGATCATGAAAAGGCTAAAAGGCTAAAGTCAAATACCTCCCTTATTTTATCTCTTTGTTGCAGTTTCCAATAGTGGACTTACAACAAACTCTAACCTAGGATCCTGCACCAATAGTAAATACCAACTTTAACAAGACCATATTGTATTGTTGTTACTAATAAGTATTATCATATAACTGCAGACGGGTTAGCCTTGTTCTGTAGAATAGATGTTCTAGGGTGATGTTTCCTCATTAATGGTTATGTAACTTGTTGCTAGAGCTTCAGGAGCTTTTAGGTCTTTGCACATTTGTTTGCCAGTACAACGCAATGCTTGAAATGCATCTAGCCCTTTTCACTCTTGATTCCTCTCCTATCAAAATATCCTTCACATGTCAAGAAAGACCCCAAGAGCAGATATGTAAGAAAATTAAAAATAGTGATAGTGATATTATATAAGGTGCACTTGTCCACCAAGGAGAACATACCGTCCCTCGTTCCAATCAAATCTAGTGTAAGGACTGTACACCAGAAAAAAGTACTATTCACTAGAGTATACAACCTGTGGATGACCAGAAGCGCATATAACTGGCAGATTCCAGTGCAAACATACCAAGATCAATTCTGAAGAATTTGGTTTATAGACCTATTATGAATTCTGGGTTGGAGTTCGTGCTTAAGCACAATCCCACTGTAAACAGACAATTTTTGTAGCATCCTTATGAGCAGGTTTTATGGGCATTTGCAACTGACTGCAAAATGATTATGTTAGTACATGGATAGAACCCAGGGAAACTTAAAGGTGGTTGTCTTAAATTGAAGATTTGATTATTTCAAGCAAATTCTGTAGCTATAGACAAAATTGCAGCTATTAAACATGGCAGGCCTTCAAAAAATGCGATGTTTCGTTCATTTCATAACTTGTTACCTCAGCTGTCACATATCATTATTGCTTTGCCGCCTTTTTACTGATTGTGATACAAACTTGTTTGTGTCATCAGATGTGTTTTTACATCAAGATTTGGTAGACTAATGCAAATCTGCACAAGAAAGCTGGGTTTCTTATTACGTCCAAGATGTTGAGTTCATGGCCTGAATTTATAGCTTTTTTCCCTGGATAATCGCTTTATTTACTTAGCTCATTATTGCTGTCGTAGGAGCAAGCACTGAAAAATAAGTCACTTTACATCCATGTCAAATTGTTTCGTTAAAATTCTTATAATGATTAAATTCATTTCGTGTGTTATCTGTTTTCTATTACGACTCAAGGAATATGGTTGCCTGTGCTCAGAGTTTGAGCATCGTTCCTTTACTTCACCATTATTATTTGATTAGAACCTTTTCCTCTCTATGTATCAAGGTGCTCTGTGGATGGCCGGGAAAATAACTCATTTTAGGTGATGGTGGTCGGTGGGTTGGATAATATTTGTTTTAGTGGATTCTGTTCATGGGACTTTTTGAAGAACATAGTAAAAACAGTTATCCCATTCAGAATCGCATCAGTTGGGAAGTTTTTGCCTATGGAGCAGCACATTTTTCTAGTAGCGATATTCTTTCTATGATTCCCTCGAGGAGTTCATGAACCATTAATATTACTTTACAAAGCATTTAAATTGCCCACTTTTTTTTAATGCTGGTCTTATATCTTCTGTAGATTAAATATTCAGCTGTAATGTAGTAGGGGAAGGTTGCATATTCATTCCATGACATGGTTGATGCTTAGAAGTAATATTAGTATAGATCCATTTTAAGTACCAACAGGAATTAAATTTTGATGTGTAAATTTTTTATCAGTTAAGATGGATCTAGCACATATAAAAGAGTGGTAACAATAATTCCATGTAAATGTCGTATCTCCGGTATTTCTATTTGTGTGTATATCTGGATCTCTATTATCCTCTTTCTATAGAGCATCCTTTATAGTAGTTGTTGGCTGTGATAATATCAATGTGTAATGTATGAGTTTTGCACCATTTGCAAATAGAACATCTTCTTGACAAATTTTAGTGCACTTTAGTTTGTACATCATCCAATCAGAGATGCCCCTTTGTTCCCACCAATCCTAACATTTCAGAAATGCCAGCTCCCTTCTTCCAGATTTCTATTTCACATTAAATGTTGCGTCTCAGATTTATTGCTGAGACCTAACTCTTCATATCCTCTAGTATTAAAGGTTGGTGGATAAATGCCATTGTATTTGACGGATCACTGGTGCTGTAATCATTTTTGGAGTTCACTGTGACAATGGGCATAGATTATATTGAATTTCTTGCTTCATCTGAGAACATGTTCAATCAAACCTGAGCACAGAAATGGTAAAGACTAGGCACAGATAGGATGTGGAAGACATGCACGAAGCTTAAATTTATTTGACATGGGAAATGTTTTGCATGTCAGAGAAAAAAAACAATCTAAGACGGCCATTAAGATAAAGGGCAAGTTAGGCTTACTCCAAAAAAAATATACCTGTGCCTGACAACTTTTTAGAAAACAAAGTTTGTGGTTCTTGACAAGTAGAATTTAGTTCCCTCCATTTCCAGTTAGAGTTGTCCAGTTTAAGATACTCATCAAGTTAATTAGAGTTGATCTCTTTCTACCATCTTCCTTACGGCGTTTCGTTTTGCAATATTAGGTGCAATTGCTAGTTTTACATTCACACATTTCAAAATTGGTCTTACAAGAATTGGTTCATTTCTGATGCACTCGGAACTAATTTAGTCTATTGTCAGAATGCTTCTAATATCAAATTTGGCATTGAGCTGTGTTTGTTTCACGGTTTACTGATAAATGCTATATATTTTGAATTTCCTCCCTGACGTGGCATATACCGTTAACATCATGGTAATTACATTTTTATTTTTTTTCCAATATGGTTTGTACTTATTTATGGCTGGCATCCCAAGATCTCTGTATAAACGGGCCAGTGGTTTCAATCTAGTGATTCAACCAAAGTAGCGGCTACTTCAACATCGACTGACGGCATGGTTTGTATTCGATTTTAATTTGCAAATACCACAAAGTATTAATGAAAATTACATATACGCAAATGAATTACTACCATATGAACTTATTAGGGAAGCAAATGAATGAATTATTTTGATGAACCAAGTTTTAAACAAGTAAACCATGTAAAATTGAGTATTTATCAGAATCCAATTATGGCCACGTTCTATTTCGATACAGAGAGCACGTCTGGATGGAAACATTTGAATTGCTAGACAGTACATCTACCATCTGATAAATTGAAGCGTCAGGGTTAAGAAATAGAAATAGGTTAAAATTTCCATAAATTCATCTCATCATAATCATAGAGAGCCATGAATCTCATCATACAGAACCATTAGCTATTCACGCATCCGAGGTTCCATTTTAAAATTTATCGAGCATATAACGTAGCAAAATAAAAGTAGTAAGGACTAGCTGAGAGGAACAAGTTTGACGTCATCAACCACAGGACCGCAGGGGGCACCAGAGTTATCCGTGCCGATGAAGTCACTGGTGAAGGCTACACTAGTAGTATCCCAACCAGGGTTAAAGTATTCGAAGGTAGCAGTGGTGAAGCCTCCAGTCCCGTTGGATGTGTAAGGAACCTTGAACTTCTCCTTGCCGTTAAAAACTTGGACCACCATGGCTCCCTTGCATCCGTTTCCAGCATCTCCCACAGCAAAAGTCAAGCGGTGTTTGGCCAAGAACTCTGCGTACCTGGACTGGTAGAGCACACTTTCCAGAAGCTGCACTGCCCTGCTGCCCTGCGGAACCCTGAAGTGGGCAGAATCTATGTACTTGGCGGGTTTAAGGGACTGGATCTTCCAGCCGGGCACGGGAGATTCGAGCGAATAGAAGTTGTTGTGCTCCGGGAAAACGAGGATGCCGTTGGTGCCGTTGAGGCCGAAGTCGGATGGGCCCTCTTCAAAGTCTCCGTTCCACAGCAGATTCTCCTTTTGATCTTCAGGGCGGAGTCTCTGATAACTCTTTGACAATTCTTTGATGCCCACGCCATCAATGACGGGTCCGCAATTGGGATGCTGCAAATTCTTAGCCGGATTGTGGAATATCAGCTGGTGGGTGTGATGCTTAGCTGTGAATGTCCAACCATAACTATTCAATCTCCCTGTTTCCATGGGAACAAATTGGGGTTCGTAGGATACCACAGTCACATTCAGTGACTCTGTTTCACATGTGCTGCCCGCACTAAACGAAAGGGAGTAAAGTGAGTCCTTCTTCAGGCCATCAATCCTCTGGGATACCTTCCCACCATTTCCCAATCTCACACCGGATCCAACCAGATGCAGTACTGTGTTGTTATTATTATGTTGCTTTTGCTTTTCCTTCTCTTTCTCTTGGGATGATGACACATATTCTACAACTCCCTTCGTCTCCCACTTTGGTAATGAATTGGGGACTACGATCACGTTGCCCACCATTGCCCCGGGGGGTGGTGCCTCCTCAAAATCTCCATTTGGGATCAGACCTAATACAAATCAAATAAAAAATAAGTTGAAATCACATCATTAGAAAAAAAAACAAATATATTGTAAAGCAGGGCTTATTTTTCAGGCTATCCAGCCATAATAATGAGCGTGTAGTAAGGATTAAAATAGATACACAATTCAGGCTATCCAGCCATAAATGGGCTTGTAGTAAGGATTAAAGCAGATATACCATTCAGGGGTGCCCCGCATTTATGACTAGATAGTTTGGGAAATAAACCTCTCCATATTATACACATATATTGAAAATTTTAAACAAAAACATTTTATTTATGCAAAAACCAACTTACCATCTTCTGCTATGCCCAAGCACCAAAACAAACAAGGAAAAAAACACACAATGTAGAGTGATATCCCTGATCTCCACATCTTCACAAATCAACACAACACCTAAAACAAATTACAACAAATCTAAAACAAAAGAGTGATATTGACATCTAACCCAAATCCTATTTATATAAAATTTGAGACCTTCAACCTTCTATTTTAATATTAAAATAATGTTATTTTTTCAACTGTTTTAATATAAAAATAATAATACATTTTCAACTTTCTTTTAATATTAAAATAATAATCACTTTTAAATTATTTTTTAATAATAAAATAATTCTCACAATAATATCTTTTTTTAATATATTTTTTCGAATTAATTTTACCCAACATTTTTACACAGTCAAATTAAACTACGTCATAAATATATCATTTTAACTATTTAAAAGAAAAAATATTAATTAACCATATATCACATTAACTCATCAATGTGACCATTAATAGTTAGTTATATATAATTATATGACAATGCTTTGTTAAATAATTATTATTATTTACCTTCTTTGATTTCTGCTTGAGAGATTCAATTATTTGGTATGTTTATTTTTAAATTAAAATTGGTTAATGTTTTTGTTATAAATATTAAAATTTTGTTTTTTAATTTTTTTATATTTTTATTTTTTAATAATAAAATAATAATATCTTTTTGACTTATTCTTACTCTTTAAAATATTTTTATTAAATATCTCACATTAAATTATTAATATAAAATTATTTGATTTTTTAAAAATAAATAAAATAAAATAAAATAATCTAAAAAAATTTGTTGGTTTATTTTAAATATATATATATATATAGAGAGAATGTGGTTGTTAAAATTTTTTTCTTTATCAAATTACATAAAAATAAAAATAAATAAAAGTAATAATATATTTTAACTTTTATTTTAACTAATTCTTATTTTTTCAAAGATTTTTACTTGATCATCTTACATTAGATTATTAATATAAAATCACTTAAATTTGAAAATAATAAATAAAATAAAATAAATTCTTGACTTGATCACATTACATAAAAATAAAACTTAAATTTAAATAATAATAATTAAAATAAAATTTAGGTAAATTAGTCATTTACTGTTAGGTAAATAATAATAATAAGTTTTGATCTCTCTCCATACTTCGTTTGAACATGCCCAAGTTTTCATCCCTCTCCACCCTTGGTTTGAACATGGTTCTAAAAACATGAAAAATTTTGACCACCTCCAAACCTTCTAACAATTTGTGGATGTAGTCAATTAAGATGAGAGTTTCTAGGAAGAGATATTTAAACCAAGTGATTTATGACTATGATCAAATCTTTAGCCACTCTCTTCTTTTAATGTCTTAGTTCTAAATTATCTTGAATCATAATTAAAGAGCTAGAGCTTCAACCTAATTGCTAGAGTTTTTGTTTATTTCCCAAACATAAGAAGTTTTCACTTTTCCTTCAAAGTCAAAGATAAGCACCCACCCCATCCCCACACACACCTACCACCCTTGGACTACCTTTTGAGGCTCTTTCAAATAAAATAATATATTGATTTCTTCCATAGATCCAATCTTGTAGTTTGTTTTGTAATTTGTTTTTTGAAATGATCACCAAAGTGTTTTTGTAATTTTCCTCCTTGGAATTTTCTCAAACCTTTCCTTAGATAGAAACTGATTATTTTAAAAGGCCCATGACTTAGTAGCCACTACTTCTACTTTGGATGTTATTTCCTACTACAAGGTCAAAAGTATCCATATTCTTTTAAAAAAAGGTTTGTTCCATAATGTGTGAAAATATTGTTAAAATTCTTCTTATGAGTTCCTCAACATATCTATTTGTATATTTATATCCAAAAAAGGGTAAAAGACTGTATTCAATATTTTTTTTAGTTTCTACTATTAAAACCCATCACTTTAATATATTAATCTTATTTCATTTAAATTTACAACATATTAAACATTTTCATATATTTTAAATTACATGTGATATTTATCTTCCTCTTTTTAAAGGATATAATCACATATACTTTTGTTACATTTTCTTTATTTTTACTTCAGTGTCAAAGTCCAAAGCCCCTATTGTTTCATACAAAAACAAATACTATGACGTTACAAGGGTACATAAATATATAGGTTTAAATAATGTGTTTTGATTTATATTTTTAAAGATATAACAAATATTAGTTTACTTTTAAGCTCCACCCAACACTCACTACAGGAATGCATAGCCCACGGTGTCTCCACCTAATTCACACTACATGAATCCACATCCCACAATGCCTCCACCTGTAATCCGATAGGAATCCAAAGGACACCATGCCTCCACTTGATAGATTTCATGGGAATCTAGAATTCTCCTTTAGGGTCTCCACCTGTGAAAACTCCATGAGAAATCCTAGAGTACCCAGAGTCTATTGCTACTCTACCTTCCCAACCCAACAACTTCGCCTTTCTTTAATGTCCCTCATATAGCTCCTAACTCTGAGCTTCAATGGGTCCTTTCTAGTTCCTTATGTGCACAGCTAATACACAGACCTTTTTATTGTCGCGCTATCACCTTACTTTAATCCCATTTTACCTTTTTCTCAGTGTATCTGCTAATACCACCCAAAAAATTCCTTCTTTTTTCTCGTCTATCTGAATTCTCCCTTGTGAGAGTGTCCCCTCTCTTTTGAATTCCTTTCCCTAATTTCCTATTGCATGGTTACAAGTGCCAACGCATCCCACAAGAGTAGAATTGGCTTGTCCTTGCTTAGGTTGTTAGTTTTTGATGGATATGGTAGCATCGGATAGGTTTCCTTGTCTCAGATGATGTTAAGAGGCTAAGGAACACAATATCTCCAAAACCCAGAAAAGGTTTCGTGAGATAATATTGGGAAACAACTTAATTAAATTAATTTGTCATAATAAAAATAATTCTTAAGTTTGACTTAAGAAAAGTGGTAAATTAAATTTAATTAATTAAGGATGTTTGATATTACTCTAGAGACTTATATTGATGAAGTCTAATTGATATTCAATTTCAATGGAGATTAAATCATGGTTGTTGAGATCCCAACAAGAGACTGTAAGAGCAAGTTGAAGGGCTTGGAGAGAATATCATTGTGATCAGTTGTGAGCAAGGCAGATCAAGCTACCTAGTTCACAGTTTTCAGTGAGGCCATAGTTTGAGCCAAGGAAAGAGCATGAGAGAGAGGAGGAAACAAAGATTTGAGAAGAGCGGGATTCTTGGGAGATTCCTAGTGATTTTCCAATTTCAGAGAGATAGGATAAGGGATGTCAAATTATTTTCATAGAGGGCTTCTATAGTTAGTTTGAATAGCTAGAAACTGATGCAAGAGCATCCTGCTAAAATGTCATTGGTTATTTGCGAGACTTAAGTGGTCTTATGTTTTAAAGAGAGTTGGTTATATAAGTGTAATTTTAAATGTTTTTAGTGATTTAAAATAGGATTTAATTAATATTGTGAGCATAATTGTAAATTTTCTTGAATGTTGGAGAACATGAGAGAATTAGGATAATTGAGAACTCATAGGGATTGAGAGATTTGAGAAATTATTGTAAATCCTAGTTAGAATTGGTTTCATGAATCTATGGATTAGAGGGGATCCTTAGGGATAAAACGAGATTTTAGGACTTAGAGGATTCTTAGGATTTGGTTGAGCAAGTTGTGGATTTTAACCAAAATTCGTTGTAGAATCCATTGGTGTAAATTGTAAAACTCGAAGGCATAAAAATATAGAGAGGCATAGATCGAGAGGAAGGATGAGATAGATATAATCGAGAGACATATAGCATCAGAGCGCTGCATAATTGAGGTAATCAAACCAAAAGGGTCAAGCTCTGTAATTTTTATGAATAATAGATTTTAGCTTGGTGTACAATCCCGGTTCTGATATTGAGTTTGGTTTGAAATCCTTTGAAATTTTGAATCTGTATATACTGGTAGTGTTGTTATGTTCTGAGTTAAATTTGGGCATTTTTTTCTTCAATGGGTCCTTCAATGGGTCCTTCCCAGTTCCTTATGTGCACAACTAATACGCAAACCTTTTTATTGCCGCGCTATCACATTAATTTAATCCCATTTTACCTTTTTCTCAGTGTATCTGCTAATACCACCCAAAAAATTCCTTCTTTTTTCTCGTCTATCTGAATCCTCCTGATGCAGGGGCATTAGATACTAGCCAGCAATGTAGGAGTTTTTTCCACATGTTGTGGCTAGGAGGGTTTGAAAATAGTCAAATTGTTACAGCTAGGTGTCAATACCTTAGCTGATTGTATTATTATTTCAGTTAAGTTGTAGAATTCGAATAGTTAGTCCATCTGTCATGTTTTAGTTTCAAATAATTGTAATTAGGCACTTGAGTTACCATAACGGTCCTCACAGAGGAACCGAAAGGACATACGTTGATTGTATAAATTGTATTCTCCGGATGTAGAAGAGAGAGAGAGAGAGAGGACGAGAGGTTCCTGTAATAAAACTCTGTGTGTTAAAAATTGTTTCCAGTTAAATGGTTTTAATGTTCGTCGACCATTAAATTGTCTTGAATTCTTATTAATGAAGAAATTGTTTGATTGCGAAACGATTGTACGCTGGTTCGAGGTGAAATCGTTGAGAATGGTGATTTTATAATTCTGCATTATCTGTCTACTGTTCCCGTGAATTGGTTGGATAAGCTCTGCGAGTTAAATTCCACCGTAGGTCCTCTTCCTGTATCTTTATTGTGGAAATCCCCACTGTACAATTGTAACGAATTCTGTTGAAACTAAACCGAGCTATAGACCGGAGTTAAGGCATAAGAAGGAAATCCCAACCCCGAATCGACCTTTGGTTAATCACTGTAGCAAAACCACAAGTGGATTCCCAAAGGCAGATTGCCCATATCGCACCACTTTAGCGGAGAAGGAGGTATTCCCTGAATTGAAGAGATTCCATAGATCTATCGACACGTGGCACCGGACAAGAGTACAAAACCACCCTTCCGTATTCCCATCGCACGTTAAAGCCAATACGAGGACACCGAGCGATATCGGCGAGGGCCGTCGATCTGGCGTAGAGTCATCGGACGGTGATCACCTGACAGAGATGCGCGAGGTTTAACCTAAGGTATGGGCGTACATTTGATTGGCTGTTGGATGTAGTGGTGGGCCCAGAGCGAAAGTTCTATTATAAAGTTGATTTACAAGTGCGGGGTATTAATATAAGTTTGGAAGACTAATATAAAGTCCAGAAATGCCTAAATTAAGGTTCGGGGATATAATATAAAGTTAAACATTGCGGATAGTATTATTTATCAAATTCCGCGAATTTGATAATTAATAAAAAGAAATATACCACGTGGAGCAAGGAAAAAATTGACAGAGCCACGACGACGATTGACCCATCTCTCCTTAGGGCCGACTTTCAGCTGTTGTTGCGTCATTTGTGGTATCAGAGCTGTTGTCTGAAGTTTTTTTGCTGACATGGCAATCTGAGTTGGTAGAGGTGCTGGTAGAAGAAGACCTGTTGCCAACGCTGAGGTGTTGGGGATGTTGCAGAGGGTCGAGGCTAGAATAGATGCCATGGAGCGAAGACAGCACAGAGATCCTGAAGACATCATCGAACCTAAGACAGAAGAAGCAGAAGAAAATGTTGAAATTCCTCCTAACATGAGGCTCCTTAGAACTATTCTGGGTTCTGCGGTTAAGCCCAGAATTGAAGTATCGAGTTATGCAAGGGAACTGAATCCAGAAGAACTAGTAGACTGGATAAATGAATTGAACAAGTGCTTCGATTATGAAGAAATAAGTGAAGATAAGAAGGTCAAGTTTGCAGTAACAAAGCTGAAGGGACATGCTGCACTTTGGTGGGATGGAGTGTAGGCAGAGAGGAGGAGAGTTGGCAAGCAACCTATTAAAAGCTGGACCAGAATGATGGCCAAATTGAAAGGTAAATTCTTGCCTAGTGATTACCAGCTGACATTGTATAAACAAATTCAGAACCTGAGACAAAGGTTGCTGACAGTAAAAGAGTACACAGAGGAATTCTATAGAGTAAGCATAAGAGCTGGGCAATTTCAGGACACACCGGAAAAGACTGCTAGATATGTGAATGGTCTCAAGCTGGAGATCCAAGATGAGATTGGTCTCTTGTCTCCTAAGACAGTGGAAGAGGCCTATCAGATGGCCTTGAAAGCAGAGGATAAACTCCTTAGGAAATAGTCTGCCAAGAAGAGAGGTACTTTCCAAGGGAAGGGAAGTCATGGTGGTAGAGGAAAGCCTGCTACACCCAGGGATGGAGCTAATAGTAGCTTACCTCAGAATGCATCTACAGAGGATGATGCAAGGGGCAGAAAGGGTTCTTACAGAGGAAAGGGAAGAGGAGGCAGAGACAGAGGCAGAGGTAGAGAATTGAGGTGTTATATATGTCAGCAAGTGGGACACAAGCACTATGAATGTCCAGAGAATGTGGGTGCTGGCCCAAGGAATGCTGTTGTTGCCTAGGCTAGAGAAGAAGCAGAGATCGAAGAAGAAATTCTTCCAGAGAGGGGAGAATCCTTGGTGGTGAATAAGGTCCTGTTGAGGCAAGCCAAAGAGGTCACTGAGCCTGCACAAAGGAAGACTTTGTTTAGGAGCATATGCAAGGTCCAAGGGAAATGCTGTCAGCTAGTCATTGATAGTGGCATCACAGACAATCTGGTTTCCACTGAGGTAATAGAGAAGTTGAAGTTGAAGACAAGGGAGCATAAAAATCCCTACAGGGTGTCCTGGCTGCATAAAGGACATCAGCTGGTTGTGAAAGAACAGTGTGAAATAGAGCTGCAAATGGGCAAATATAAAGATAAGGTTCTGTGTGATGTAATGCCCATGGATGTGTGTCATATACTATTGGGTAGACCTTGGCAGTTTGACAAAGCAGCAGTGCATGATGGCAAGAAGAAAACTTATAAGTTCTTCAAATATGGGGTACATCATACATTGATTCCCATGGAAGAAGGAGAGCCATCCAGTAGAGTGATTGATCCAAAGGCCTTGTTGCTGAGCGGGAAGGAATATCTGCAGCAGATAGAAGAAGAAGAGGTAAGCTTTACTTTAGTTTGCAAGCCTAAAGTATTTCTTACTTCTACAAATATTTCTGATTTACCAGTAGAAATCCAAGAGATGTTAGATTATTACTGTGACATTGTTGTGGATGATTTACCTAATGAGCTGCCACCTGTGAGAAAGATCAGCCATCAGATAGATTTTATCCCTAGTTCAAATCTGCCAAATAAGGAAGCCTACAAAATGACTCCCAAGGAAAATGAGGAAATCAGGAGACAAGTACAGGAGTTGGTGGATAAGGGGCTGATCAGAGAAATCATAAGTCCATGTGCAGTACCAGCAGTATTGAGCCCAAAGAAAGATGGAGGCTGGAGGATGTGTACTGATTCTAGGGAAATCAATAAGATCACAATCAGGTATAGATTTCCTTTGCCCAGAGTTGAGGACTTAATGGATTGTTTGAGTGGCGCCAAATATTTCTCAAAGATAGATTTGAAGAGTGGATACCATCAGATTAGAATAAGAGAGGGTGATGAGTGGAAATCTGCCTTTAAAAAAAATGAAGGACTGTATGAATGGATGGTAATGCCTTTTGGGTTGTCAAATGCACCTAGTACTTTTATGAGACTTATGAATGAAGTATTGAAAGAATTCATTGGTAAATTTGTGATAGTATATTTGGATGATATATTAGTTTTCAGCATAACTAGAGAAGAACATTTAAGACATCTTAATCATGTCTTGAAGAAGCTGCACCAAGAGAAACTGCTGATAAATTTGAAGAAGTGCTCATTCATGAAGGAAGAGTTGGTGTATTTTGGGTTTGTTGTTTCTGCAGAAGGATTGAAGATGGACCCAGAAAAGGTTAAGGCAATTGTGGAGTGGCCTTCACCCAGGAATGTCTTTGAGGTAAGAAGTTTCCATGGGCTTGCTAGTTTTTACAGGAAGTTTATAAGAAAATTCAGTAAGATTAATGCACCCATAATTGAGACAATAAAGAAGAGAAAACAACCATTTAAGTGGACTGCTGAAGAAGAAAGAAATTTTAAGCTGCTGAAGCAAAAGATAATGGAGAAGCCTGTTTTGATTCTGCCTGATTTTACGAAACCATTTCAAGTAAAATGTGATGCCAGTGGAGAATCCATTGGAGATGTGTTGAGTCAGGATGATGGGCCTGTGGCATATTTTAGTGAAAAGCTGAACGACACCAGAAGAAAATATTCCTCTTATGAGAAGGAATTCTATGCAATTGTTCAGGCACTAAAGAAGTGGAGACATTATTTGATGTCTAGGGAGTTTGTATTATATTATGACAATCATGCTTAAAAGATATCGTGCTGAAACAAATTTTGGTTGAAACATAAACATGCTAAATGGGTTGAGTATCTCCAAAGTTTTATTTTTTTTTTGAAACATATAAGTGGCCAAGCCAATAAAGTAGCTGATGGTTTGAGTAGGAGGCACATGCTTGTTCAAGAAACAAATTTTGAAGTTGCAGGATTTGATTTTCTCAAGGAATTGTATAAAACAGATCCTGATTTTAAGGAAGCATTTGAGGCATGTATTAACCTTGTTTTAACAGATAGAAGCCAGTGGCTGGATTATTTCCTGCAGGAGGACTTACTATTCAGAAGAAGCCAACTGTGTGTACCAAAATGTTCCATGAGAGAAAATTTAATCAAAGAGAAGCATAGTGGGGGACTTGCTGGACACTTTGGTACTAATAATACTTATGAGCAACTGAGTCACTTTTATTTCTGGCCCAATATGAGAGCAGAAGTGGAAAAGTTTGTGAAGAATTGCAAGATTTGTCAATATGCCAAAGAAGGAGCCAGAATGCAGGATTGTACACTCCCTTGCCTATTCCAGACAGGGCTTGGGACATGGTGAGTATGGATTTTGTTCTAGGATTTCCCAAGACTCAGAGAGGGAATGATGCAGTCTTTGTTGTGGTGGATAGATTCTCCAAAATGGCACATTTTATTCCATGCTATAAAACTAGTGATGCCACCCATGTTGCTAACTTGTTCTTCAAAGAAGTTGTTAGATTGCATGGGTTGCCCAAGAGTATTGTTTCAGACAGAGATACCAGATTTGTGGGCCATTTTTGGAGGACACTGTGGAAGAAACTTGGTACCAAACTAAGTTTCAACTCATCTTATCATCCTTAGACTGATGGACAAACTGAGGTAGTGAATAGGAGTCTGGGAAATTTGTTGAGATGTCTTGCAGGAGAGCATCCCAAGCAGTGGGATCATATTTTTCCCTAGGAAAAATATGCATATAATGACTCACTGAACAAGAGCACAGGGCAGAGTCCATTTCATATTGTTTATGGAATGCACCCCAGAGGAATATCATAGTTAAGAAATCTAGGGATATATCATATGATGCAGTCTTTGTTGTGGTGGATAGATTCTCCAAAATGGCACATTTTATTCCATGTTATAAAACTAGTGATGCCACCCATGTTGCTAACTTGTTCTTCAAAGAAGTTGTTAGATTGCATGGGCTGCCCAGGAGTATTGTTTCGGACAGAGACACCAGATTTGTGGGGCACTTTTGGAGGACACTGTGGAAGAAACTTGGTACTAAGCTAAGTTTCAGCTCAGCTTATCATCCTCAGACTGATGGACAAACTGAGGTAGTGAACAGGAGTCTGGGAAATTTGTTGAGAAGTCTGGCAGGAGAAAATCCCAAGCAATGGGATCATATTTTGCCCCAGGCAGAATATGCATATAATGACTCACCAAATAGAAGCACAGGGCAAAGTCCATTTCATATTGTTTATGGAATGCACCCCAGAGGAATATCATAGTTAAGAAATACATAGAAATAAAAATAATAATATATTTTAACTTTTATTTTAATTAATTCTTATTTTTTCAAAGATTTTTACTTGATCATTTCACATTAGATTATTAATATAAAATCACTTAAATTTTAAAATAATAAATAAAATAAAATAAATTTTTGACTTGATCACATTACATAAAAATAAAATTTAAATAATAATAATAATAATAATTAAAATAAAATTTATGTAAATTAGTCATTTACCGTTAGGTAAATAATAATAATAAGTTTTGATCTCTCTCCATACTTCGTTTTAACATGCCCAAGTTTTCATCCCTCTCCACCCTTGGTTTGAACATGGTTCTAAAAGCATTAAAAGTTTTGACCACCTCCAAACCTTCTAACAATTTTTGGATGTAGTCACTTAAGATGAGGGTTTCTAAGAAGATATATTTAAACCAAATCTTGAGTCATTGTCATCTTTTAATGCCTTAGTTCTAAATTATCTTGAATCATAGTTAAAGAGCTAGAGCTTCAACCTAATTGCTAGAGTTTTTGTTTATTTCCCAAGCATAAGCAGTTTTCACTTTTCTTTCAAAGTCAACGATAAGCACCCACTCCACCCCACTCCACTCCACCCCACCCCATCCCCACACACACCTACCACCCGTGGATTACCTTTTGAGGCTCTTTGAAAGAAAATAATATATTGATTTCTTCCATAGATCCAATATTGTAGTTTGTTTTGTAATTTGTTTTTTGAAATTATCACCAAAGTGTTTTTGTAATTTTTCTCCTTGGAATTTTCTCAAACTTTTCCTTAGATAGAAACTGATTATTTTAAAAGGCCCATGACTTAGTAGCCACTACTTCTACTTTGGATGTTATTTCCTATTACAGGTCAAAACTATCCATATTCTTTTAAAAAAAGGTTTGTTCCATAATGTGTCAAAATATTGTTAAAATTCTTCTTATGAGTTCCTCAACATATTTATTTGTATATTTATATCCAAAAAAGGGTAAACCCATCACTTTAATATATTAATCTTATTTCATTTAAATTTACAACATATTAAACATTTTCATATATTTTAAATTACATGTGATATTTATCTTCTTCTTTTTAAAGGATATAATCACATATACTTTTGTTACATTTTATTTATTTTTACTTCACTGTCAAAGTCCAAAGCCCCTATTGTTTCATACAAAAACAAATACTATGACGTTACAAGTGTAAATAAATATATAGGTTTAAATAATGTGTTTTGATTTATATTTTTAAAGATATAACAAATATTAGTTTACTTTTAAGCTCCACCCAACACTCACTACAGGAATCCATAGCCCATGGTGTCTCCACCTGATTCACACTGCATGAATCCACATCCCACAATGCCTCCACCTATAATCCGATAGAAATCCAAAGGAAACCATGACTCCACTTGATAGATTTCATGGGAATCTAGAATTCACCTTTAGGGTCTCCACCTGTGAAAACTCCATGAGAAATCCTAGAGTACCCAGAGTCTCCACCTGTAGCTCAAGAGTCTAGAGTCTGCTGCTACTCTACCTTCCCAACCCAAAAACTTCACCTTTTTTTAATGTCCCTCATATAACTCCTAACTCTGAGCTTCAATGGGTCCTTCCCAGTTCCTTATGTGCAGAGCTAATACGCACACATTTTTATTGTCGCGCTATCACCTTACTTTAATCCCATTTTACCTTTTTGTCAGTGTATCTACTAATACCACCCAAAAAATTCCTTATTTTTTCTCGTCTATCTGAATTCTCCCTTGTGAGAGTGTCCCCTCTCTTTTGAATTCCTTTCCCTAATTTCCTATTGCATGGTTCCAAGTGCCAACACATCCCACAAGAGTAGAATTGGCTCGTCCTTGCTCAGGTTGTTAGTTTTTGATGGATATGGTAGCATTGGATAGGTTTCCTTGTCTTAGATGATGTTAAGAGGCTAAGGAACACGATATATCCAAAACCCAGATAAGGTTTCATGAGATAAGCTTGGGAAACAACTTAATTAAATTAATTTGTCATAATAAAAATAATTCTTAAGTTTAACTTAGGAAAAGTGGTAAATTAAATTTAATTAATTAAGGATGTTCGATATTACTCTAGAGAATTATATTGATGAAGTCTAATTGATATTAAATTTCGATGGAGATTAAATCATGGTTGTTGAGATCCCAACAAGAGATTGTAAGAGCAAGTTGAAGGGCTTGGAGAGAGTATCACTGTGATTAGTTGTGAGCAAGGAAAATCAAGCTACCTAGTTTACAGTTTTCAGTGAGGGCATAGTTTGAGCCAAGGAAAGAGCATGAGAGAGAGGAGGAAACGAAGATTTGGGAAGAGAAGGATTCCTGGGAGATTCCTAGTGATTTTTTAGTGTCAGAGAGATAGGAGAAGGGATGTCAAATTATTTTCATAGAGGGCTTCTACAGTTAGTTTGAATAGCTAGAATATGATGTAGGAGCATCCTGCTAAAATGTCATTGGTTATTTGGGAGACTTAAGGGGTCTTATGTTTTAAAGAGAGTTGGTTAACTAAGTGTAATTTTAAATGTTTTTAGTGATTTAGAATAGGATTTAATTAATATTGTGAGCATAATTGTAAATGTTCTTGAATGTTGGAGAACATGAGAGAATTAGGATAATTGAGAACTCATAGGGATTGAGAGATTTGGGAAATTATTGTAAATCCTTGTTAGAATTGGTTTCATGAATTTATGGATTAGAGGGGATCCTTAGCAATAAAACGAGCTTTTAGGACTTAGAGGATTCTTAGGATTTGGTTAAGCAAGTTCTGGATTTAAACCAAAATTCATTATAGAATCCATTGGTATAAATTGTAAAACTCGAAGGCATAAAAATATAGAGAGGCATAGATCGAGAGGAAGGATGAGATAGATATAATCGAGAGACATATAGCAAAAAAACACTGCATAATTGAGGTAATCAAACCGAAAGGGTCAAGCTCTGTAATTTTTATGAATAATAGATTTTAGCTTGGTGTACAATCCCAGTTCTGGTATTGAGTTTGGTTTGAAATCCTTTGAAATTTTGAATCTGTATATACTGGTAGTGTTGTTATGTTCTAATTTAAATTTGGGCATTTTTTTCTATTATGTGTTATTTAGAATCATTAGCCAAAATGATTGTATGAGGTTTCAATTTAACCTGAAGAATTATGCAGTTAACCTTCATGGAAAATCCATGTTTTAATTGTTTAAGAGAATCCAAGTTTATTGAAACCGAAAAAGTCGAAGACGTAGTAGAATCATGGTGGAATCATACGAATTGGAACCCACACCGAGAGGAACATTCTTTATCACTGTCTTTTAATCAGAACGATTAATGGTAGAGGTTTCGAGTAAATCCGAAGGCATTAGTGTTTGATCTCTTTCATAAACGGAGGAAATTTGTGTTGGCTCCAGGATTATGTGCTTTGGAAACCATATTCTGGTTGGAACAGTGAATCAATTATTGCAGTGGAATGTAATCGAGTGAAGATGGACGAAATTAGGCATTCGGAACCTTACGTAGTTTGGAACCAAGAGTCAGATAAATGTGAAACCATGAGTCGATAGCGCAGTGGAAGGGTGAAGTGGTTTTGTAAAACATCAAGCAGTTTTCGCACGAATTTGAATTGGTAAGCGGTAATTGTTGAATGGGTGCGAAAAGATATGGAGATGACACGTCACATCAGAAAACCATCCATTTCGCATGTTATAAATTTTTTAAATTTCGTGCATGTTGAGGTGCAATATCCATTGGATCTGGCAGTTGTATAGATAACCATTGGATTAAATGCATGTATTGACTATGAGACCTATGTTATGTTTTTTTTGGTGTCGTGTTTTTAAACCAAAGTGACCAATATAGGTTAATATTTCATTATGTGGATTTGTAACTATGGTTTGTAAAAGGGAATAGTCCGATTAAAGGATTATATCCGTAATGAGGTTATTTGATTTTGGAACTAATGTGTACATATGCATTTTCATATGCATACTGTGGTTTTACGCAGCATAGGTTGCATCATGTGGTATTAGAGCCGAAATAAACTCTTTTATTTTTATTTTTAAACTAAATTGTGAAGAATGCAATTGAAATTGCAAGAAAGGGTGATCATAGTAAAGCAGAAAGGGATTCTGCGTGCAACTAAATGAGGTATGTTTCAGATTTGATATTTTGTGAACAGATTGAGATTTTCCTCAAGATAGTGAGTTATTGCAGCCAAAAAAAGTTTGCAAAAGAACAAACATGATGGAGATTTATCGTAGATGGTAGGCTATGATAACAAAGGAATATTGGAAACTTTTGAGGATTTTTTGTATTGTATTTACACAGATTGCATGAGAAAGAGATGAACTATGTTATGATTGGATATTGCTGGAGAAATAGATGCTTAGGAAGTAAATAATGCTCTGTGTAAATTCTAATTTGTTGAGGTTCAAATTAAAAAGTATTATTCAAAGATAAGAATGCATTTTTGGAATGAGATCCAAATTGATGTGGATTGAGGTCTTGTTCAGGATTGATTGTTGTGGCAGCAACTGTATGTTGGAAGATTGCACAGTGAAAGCATAAATATCAAAGATAGAACCAAATTTACAGGAATGGTAAAAACCAAGAATTAAAGAGATTCTAAAGACAGGTGATGTTGGGAAGATGGTATACATAAGTTTTGATTAATTAATGATATTTTACAGATTTAAACAGATCAAGAGAGTGAAAAATTTGCATGTTTGTAGGAGACAACCATCCGAGACATAAATTGATTATAGAGGTATGAAAGTTTGCAGTAGTTGAATGAGTGGCAAAGTTGGCACAAGACTACAACAGTAAAATTGTAGGAAGAGCTTTGAGAAGTTCGTAGAGATTGTAGCAGAACTTTATTCCAGCTAAGGCTTGGAATAGATAGGAAAAAAGGAGTCCTTAAGAGAAGTGGGTGTAGCAACCATCAAGAGAGCAAGATTGCTTAGTACAAGTTCTAAGGAAAAGAGGACTTGGAAACTAGACAGAGGAGAAGTTTGGTGAGAAAATTACCTCGGAAGGAAGTTGATTGGTTGCAGGTGTAGAAGCTCACATAGAAGTAAATATGGCTATGGGAAGTCATAGAGAAGGTTAAAAATAAGGCTACAAGGTGGAGGAAAAGGGTGCTAAAACAATCCGCAAGAACTGGATGAGTCAAGTGGATCTTGATAAGGAGTTGGCTGAGATAAGCAAAGAACTCAATGTGTTAACAATGTTGCTAGAGGAAAACCAAAGACAAGGTTGGGTCTAAAGGAAAAAGACAGTGAAATGGTCTAAGTTACAGAGAAGGCTACGACAGAGACAAGTGAAGTGGTTGGTTGAAAAACTTAGAGAAGCAGAGTAAAAAATGGAAGCTTCCATTTGTGGACCAGAATGGGGTGAAATTCTGGGTGAAGAGGATAATGAGAAAGATTCCATCGACTATTGGAATAGTCCAGAAAAATTCGAAGATATGCTGATGAGGGAAGCAAATGAGGCTATGGAGCCTTGTGTTTTTAAAACTCATTGTTTGTATGTGTTTGCAAGATATACAGAAGATGATGGACAATCTAATGAAGATGTTACAAAAATGAATAAATCTCTTGAGGTGAAGTATGATGGAGAATGCCTTTTAGAGGAGGAAGGCACTGATTTATTGCGACAGAAGAAATTCATAAATGAATTTCTGTTTGGTATAAGACAGCCAGTTAAAGCTGTTATGGAGCAGAAGCATAATGAAAATGTCGTAGTGATATTCCAAGAAGGTAAACAAATGAATTTTTTTAATGAAATTGATGAAAGAATTTTTCAATTTGATGATACAGAAAACAAGATAATTCAAGAGGACTACCAGAAGAAGAGTGAAACTGAAGATGAAGGTTGTGAAGAAATGCTGGAAATATTTCACATGGAAATGGATTTCTTGGAAAGATGGCTCAAGGAACCAGAAGGAGGAATGAAGCTTGCAGAACTTGATAAAGAAGAAATTGTAGAGTTAAGTAAATGTTTTAACTCTTCAATTAATAATGTGGTTGTAGGTATAGAAGATAACATTAATAAATATGAAGCGGAAATCAAAGGAATTATGTAGAAGATATTTAGTACCAGAGAGAAGGTTGAGATAAATTTTCAACTGGCATTGTTGATAGAAATGTTCCAGAAAATTAAAGGAGACCAGAGATACAACTACATAATGGGAAAGAAGGTGAAATGGTATAAGCTACAAAAGCAGCAAGTGGATATGCAGTTAATAGAGGAGCTGAGGAAGCTTGAGAAGATTATAGATGTTCTATTGAGGACAGAGAAGCTCAAAGGAGTGGAGCTACAACAAAATGGAATTGCTAAAGAGGAACAAGTTTCTTTTGAACTTGAAAATGGAGCAGGGATGTTTGAATTATCAGTTGAGGCAACTGAGCCTTATGATTTTGAAATTGACAATTTGTGTATGTTTGTAGATAATGTCAAGGCGGAGAGAGAGAATTTGAGTTTTGAGACTGTTAGATCTCATGAGGAAGCTCATACACAATTGGAGGAACATAGTGCTAAAGTTGAAAACAGAGGAAATTTGGCTCACAATGATGACCAAAAGCAAGAAGAAGAAACAAAGGATGCCAAGTACTTAAATGCTATGCTTGAAGAAATTGAGATGAATACCACTGAAGATTTTCTGATTCATATAGAAGAATTGGAAGAGAAAAGAGATTTGATGACAGAATCATCAAACAAGACTTTTGGGTATTGTGATTTTAAAACTGAAAATTTGAGTGTGATTGCAGGTTTTTCACATGAAGCTGTCATAAAGATGAAGGAAGAGAGATAAATGTACACAAACATTTCAAAGAAGCAAGATCAGAATTGTATTCTGATGAAGGATAAGGCTATGTTATCTGATGAAGATAGTCAAGAAAAATCACATGTACAGTTTGTTAGTGAATGGGAGAAAGAACTGGAGTTACTGGAGAATTGGATGAAAGCACTTGTAGAGAAGAAAGAACTTAATGAAAACTACAAAGGATCTGTAGCAATGGAAGAAAATGTTAATACAGGCAGAGAATTGAAGAGAAATTTACTTTTTGGAAGTAAATTTGCTAAACAACAATTTGATATTGCAGAGGGTAATATCTTTACAGATATTCAGGAAGTTTGGGAGGCAGCAATATCTACAACAATATTTGCAGAAGATGAAGAAAAAGAGGGCAGCAAGAGTTTTGAAACTCATACATAAGGGAAAGGGCAACAACAACAAAGTAATTTGGATAAATAAATAGAGAATTTGATGAAGCTTACAGGAAATGAACATAAGGAAAGAAGCTGCAGAAAAAGAATCAGGTGGATAAAAATTTGGACTGTAACAAACATTGAAGGAAAAGCCAATAAAGTATTTCAAATGAAGATATGGCAACCAGGAGAAGTAATAAAAGACAACAAAATATTTAAACAACAGTTGAAAGAAGCAAGGAAACCACTGGAGAACAGAGTTTGGAATCTTGGAGGTAGCAAGTCATTGAGACTTGTGGTTGTTGCATTATTAAAGAAAAGCAACAGACCTCATAGATAGGAGTCTATGAAATTTTTATACATGGGGAGTCTGATGCAGGAGCATCCTGCTAAAATGTCATTGGTTATTTGGGAGACTTAAGGGGTCTTATGTTTTAAAGAGAGTTGGTTCTCTAAGTGTAATTTTAAATGTTTTTAGTGATTTAGAATAGGATTTAATTAATATTGTGAGCATAATTGTAAATGTTCTCGAATGTTGGTGAACATGAGAGAATTAGGATAATTGAGAACTCATAGGGATTGAGAGATTTGAGAAATTATTGTAAATCCTAGAATTAGAATTGGTTTCATGAATTTATGGATTAGAGAGGATCCTTAGGGATAAAACAAGATTTTATGACTTAGAGGATTCTTAGGATTTGGTTGAGCAAGTTGTGGATTTAAACCAAAATTGGTTGTAGAATCCATTGCTATAAATTGTAAAATTTGAAGGCATAAAAAGATGGAGAGGCATAGATTGAGAGGAAGGATGAGATAGATATAATTGAGAGACAGATAGTGACAGAGTGCTACATAATTGAGGTAATCAAACCGAAAGGGTCAAGCTCTGTAATTTTTACGAATAATATATTTTAGCATGGTGTACAATCCCAGTTATGGTATTGAGTTTGGTTTGAAATCCGTTGAAATTTCGAATCTATATATACTGGTAGTGTTGTTCTGTTCTGAGTTAAATTTGGAAATTTTTTTTCTGTTATGTGTTATTTAGAATCATTAGCCAAAATTATTGTATGAGGTTTCGATTTAACCTGAAGAATTATGTAGTTAACCTTCATGGCAAATCCATGTTTTAATTGTTTAAGAGAATCCAAGTTTATTGAAACCGAAAAAGTCGAAGACGTAGCAGAATCGTGGTGGAATCCGAGAGGAACATTCTTTATCACTGTGTTTCAATCAGAACGATTAATGGTAGATGGTTTTGAGTAAATCCGAAGGAATTAGTGTTTGATCTCTTTCATAAACGAGGAATTTTGTGTTGGCTCCAGGATTATGTGCTTTGGAAACCATATTCTGGTTGGAACAGTGAATCAATTGTTGAAGTGGAATGTAATCGAGTGAAGACGGACGGAATTAGGTGTTTGGAACCTTATGTAGTTTGGAACCAGGAGTCAGATAAATGTGAAACTGTGAGTCGATAGCGCAGTGGAAGGGTGAAGTGGTTTTGTAAAACGTCAAGCGATTTTCGTATGAAATTGAACTGGTAAGCGGTAATTGTTGAATGGGTGCAAAAAGATATGGAGATGACACATCACATCAGAAAACCGGCCATTTCGCATGTTATAAAATTTTTAAATGTCGTGCATGTTGAGGTGCGATATCCATTGGATCTTGCAGTTGTATAGATAGCCATTGGATTAAATGCACGTATTGACTGTGAGACCTATGTTATGTTTTTTTTGGTGTCATGTTTTTAAACCAAAGTGACCAATATAGGTTAATATTTCATTATGTATATTTGTAACTATGGTTTGTAAAAGGGAATAGTCCGATTAAAGGATTATATCCGTAATGAGGTTATTTGATTTTGGAACTAATGTATAAATATGCATTTTCATATGCATATTGTGGGTTTACACAACATAGGTTGCGTCAGAAACCATAGTGCGAGTTGCTAGAAGAGGTTTGATTCAGTTTTCATAGTTCATATCAGTGTCTGGAAATCAAAGAAAATTCATTCCAAAGGTTGAGGGAGGTAGGACATCTCAGTTAGAGGCATTTTCATGGTTGTGCGAATAACTTAGAGCCAGTAGTGCACATTTCAGGTAGCAATGAAAGTTGTCAGTGTGGGGTGCATGTAGGCTAGAGAAGGCCGAGTTGATTTGCAGAGGAGATTCAGGATCTCTAGTATATTTTTCTAGTGTATTTTTGTAGGTTTTCTAGTTGGGAAACCAATAGTAATAATTTTGAAATTGTTGAATAATAAAATAAACCCTCATCTAGTGCATTGGTTCTCCCTTCGAATTTTTCCTGAGGACATTTAGTTCAAAATAATCATGTCATTATTTTTGTGTGTGTTCATATATTTTTAAGATCCTATTTTATTTCCACAGTGTAATTTTATTTGGTGAAGAATTGCAGTGCGGTTTACTCGCTATTTGTTGTTAATAATTTAAACAAAGATAAATAAAATATTAAGTTAGGATAATAATACTCAGTTGTTGTAGTTCACTGAATGTTCACATGGTATCAGAGAATTCAAGGTTAAGTCAAATGCTTAGAGAAAAGTAAGATAAATCGTGTAGTTTCGGGGGGATATTTGAAGCATTATATTCATATATGTGCAAGCCAACTAAGCAGTGCTAATTGTTGGGGCTAGAAAATTGATTTCTCATTTAGGTTGAAGGAAAATTTTGATTTACCCCGGGACTAATAGAAACAAGCAATGTGGTTACCGAGAAGAGGTTCTAGAGAGTAAATTAGTAAATTCACGGAGTATATATGGGCGCATAAATTTGCAAGGGTTTGTAGTTGCAGATATGTGTAGGGAAGGATGAGAAAAGCACACATAGAAAATTTCCAGTAATTCTCAGAGGGTTTCTTTTTTTCCAATGGTAGGAAAGGAGGCCAAAATTTCTAGCAGAAAAAGGTCATAGTAGACTTTCCAATTTAGTAGTGTGAGTTTCAGGGTTAATAATGTGTGTGTTTGATTCCAGATAAGGACTTCTAGGGCATAGATCGAGTTACCCAGAAGAAGCAATAGTCAATGTGAATTCCGAGGAAATTGGAGATAAGATTAGGAGCAGATCTATCCATTTCCAGTAGGGAGTATGAGTGCAAGAGGAAGTCCAAGGTAGGCTACTAGAAGGAGAAGGATATTTCTAGTGTTTATTTCTTTACTTTATTTGAGTTTCCTAGAGATGGCCACAACAGTTTCATATATCATGACAAACTTAACAGAACCTTCAAATTTGGTGTTTGGAAGGTTGGGATGTAATTCCTATTAAATGAGCATGGTATGAAGGATTTTGTGACAATTGTAGTTGTTAAATAGAAAGATCATATCTATATTCATCAGTACAAGAAGGATATGGTCAAAGAAAAGAGGATGGTCCCTACATGGGGTTCAACATCACATTGTCCTGCATACTGCACATAAGAATACAACAAAGAACATGCAGGATGTTGTTGTGAGGTTATACCAAGATCCATATGAAAATTGGAAAATGATTCTTAAGGAGAAGTTGGGAATGACCAAGACGCATAAGGGTGAGAGCATAAATTCCTATCTCACTAGGATTCAAGAAGTCAGAGATCAATTTGAAATTGTTGGAGAAAAACTAGCAGGTAGTGAAATAGTGCTAACTACACTAAATGGGTTTACCAAGTAATGGTAAACTTGCATTTAAGGAATCACATGATGAGATAAGCTACCAGATCAGGAATTCTTGTGGAGTGACTTCACTAAAAAAGAGCTAAGGCTTAGTCTTGCTAAAGATGCTACCAACAACAGTTGTAAGGGACCAAAGGTGGAGAAGGAGGAAGAAAATGTAGCCCTTGCAGATAAGGGAGAGGCGAAGAAGCGCACTTGTCAGGGACACAAATCAAAGGGAACATAGAAGAATAAGAAATATTTGTTGAAGTCAAAGTGCTTCCGATGTGGTAAATTTGGTCACTACGTCACCCAGTGTCCAAAGAGGAAGAATGATAAGAAGGGACAACAAAAAACAACTTCAACAGAGATCGATGAGTTAATCTATAGATTGAAGGAATTTGAATTGATAGCAGTGATACCTCCAAATGGAGGAGGAGCATGATTCTTTAGATGACTAGTATGGGCAGAGCCCATGTCAGGGAAGCAAGAAGTCTAGATCAAATCCAGTTTTTGTTCACATGAATGAGTACCTTTGTTATGGGAGTCCATTTTGGTTCACATGAATGAGTACATTTTGATGAACTTATTGAAATAATAAGTAGGAGAAATAAATCTATCACTGTAAAAATATTTTCTAGATTGAAATTTTCACAAATATATCTATCTTTCATAGATATTCCGTTGGCCCACTGAGTTGTTTCCTCTGATAAATGTTTACTCTAAGGGAATTTACCATCGATGAAATTACTCTTGACAATCCTTCTCACCCAAAACCCATCTAGCCCAAAATTCCATCTCAAAGATAACCCTAGCCTCAGATGAAACTCCTCTCAATAGAACTCTTTCAGGAAAAAATCCCTCTCAAAAGAAAACCCTTCTCGGCTGGAAGTACCTTGGGGAAAACTCCAACTTGCAAGAACCTTTCTGGCAAGAAATATCTCAGAGAAAACTCTAAGAGACCTCACTCCAGATCGTCGATAATGTAATGGTGTGGACCCAACTTCTTAACCTTTAGCACTTAGGATTCTCATCTCATACATTATGATCAACCATTAAACCTTAGCCCTTGACCCCTTTTTCTTCTTGTGAAATATTTTTATCTATCGGGATGTGTAACCTCTTCTGTTGTCTCACCCACTAATCACACTAGCCCATGTTAGCACCCTCTAGACATCACCCTGGTGTTGGGTCATGCAGGCTCTTCCATGATGGTGAAGAAGGGCTTCCAAGGTTCCAAGGTCCACATCACCCTGGAGCTAACCTCCTTGAGAAAATTTTATTCCTGGAAGAACTATTCTTGGTGAAAACCATTCTCCTTGATGTCAAGAAGGCCCTCTAATATCACCATTATGATCAAAGTTCCACACAATCTATCCAAATATTCATGGTTTCCCAAATCATCCAATGGGGTATGGGGCCTAACCCCTTACCTGTTGGAATCACAAGGGGGGATCCATGCTGAAATACAAGCCCTTAATATCCTTTAACCCATTCGATGGTCACGATGTTGATGGGGCCTCCCCACATTCCCTTTTGACGTCAAAAGGGGAAGGTCCCACAGAAATTCCAACCCTTGATCTCTCAGTTTAAATCATTGGTGTCCATCGCATTTGATCTCTGCCCTCTCCCATGGCACATGGACGTATGGATTTTATGGCCCTTAGGCTAAGTCCCTCCTCTTTGTTTATTTCTCATGATTACACAACATGGACATAAGGCTTGCAACTCAAACTTTAGGGGTTAAGCTTTTGGCTTAATGTAATGGGTGGAAATGTGTTATCTAGTTCTATCCATTAAAACATTCAACTCACCATGAATCTTATATCTATAAAAATTATGAATTAGCCCAGTTATTCTCTATGTGACTTACCTTAAAGTGCATCCTATTTACCACCATATTTATGTTTATATTGTGATGAAGAGGTTCAACTGTGGAGCTATATGAAATGTATCATATCAGTGTTCCATTGAAATGTTTTGTGCAGAGAGACAAAATAATGATGTTATTTTAGATGTAATGATACCAAGCCACTGGAAATACATTTGAGCAAAAGTACTTAAGGGGATCCTTTAGACACAAATTACATCAATCATAATAGATCAGGTTAGTGGGTTATTTATTCAATCGATTGCATTGAGGGGGTTTCTCCATGAATATAAACAAACAACCAATTTCTTGGTTCAAAACTCTTCAATATCCATAGTTGTTTAGCTGAATAGTAAGTGCATATAACTCCTCAAAATCAAGTTAAATGGAACATGGTTGGCCTCCAAGATTTATGACTAGGGAAGAAGAAGAATATTAGTGGTTATTGGGATTACAAAGTCTAGTATTTGACTTTATTTCAAGAATATGCTTAATGTAATATGAGGCAAACACAAAGTCTATCCTAAAATCTCTGGCATTAAACCTAATACATATAGGCTTACTACTATAACTTGGGAGTAATATGAAGTTGGAGCTTATTTCCAGGACCCGTCTCATTTAGTAAGGCTAGCATACTACAAAGACCAACAACTGCCTCTAATAAAATTTAATGATATACATTTCAATCCAACCTTCCTGAACACAAATATACTAGGTTAAAAGAACACAATTTTTATTAACACCATGGTACCAAGAAACATATAGAATAGAGCACTTATCGCTCAAAAATAAGTTATCATCATGAATTTATAATAGATGGAAATGTCATGTCTTGTGTGTTGGAAACAATGAGTTAAGATATCAAGTTGTTGACGGTACTGGAAATCATTCAACCAAGGGGGTCTCCCGAATGAAAAGTCCCAATTAGAATTTGCATTGTTTGGTGTAGGAGCCCTTATAGAAATAAGGCCTGGTTTCCATATATTCCTAGGTTTTTTGGATACAACGTTTAGCACGAGATATTAATGCATAGGTAATTTCATATTAGGAAGTGAGTATGCTTTCTGGAATGTTCAATTGTGGAATGTATCAAGGATATTCTATCGAAGGGTGAGAGAAAAGTGAGCCTTTTAAAGAGAAGTAATACTATTAATATAATAAAGACAAACGAGCATACACATGAGCATGAATTGCTAGAAAACTAGCGAAATAGTTCACATAGAAGAAATGATTTAAAAAAATAAAATAAAGCACACCTTCAACAAGATAAGTATTAAATCCACTGAAATAGTTCAATTTCCTTATTGCAAATGAAAACAACATACATCACAAAAATTCAAAAAATAGTCTTAAAATATTTATGACATATGCATGAAAGTGTGTTGGATCAACGAGCTTCTGAATTAAGCAATAGTTTCAAGATACATCAATACATTGAACACCATTAGCCCCAGTGGTGGAGTGTTAGAGAAAACACTTACTCCTCCAAAAGAAATATCTTCCTCAATAATTCCTAGTAGTAAGATCCAAGGTGAAAAGTCCTTTCGCATGAGCTATGAGGGTGTATTAATAACAAATGGGATGACCATTCACCTCCCTTGTGACTCTTGGACTACCCTCATGATTGTTTGAATTCTCCATGAATATTTGATGCCTTCATGACTTTTCACATTCTATGGATAACTCTTGGACTTCCAATTTACATTACATTTTTTCCTTTGCTTTTGATATTTACATAATTACATCCAGAAGGGATGTGGCAAGACACATGGACACACATGACATTGTGGTGGCACTTGCACAAGTTACAACTTGGCAATGATAATATCGACTTCATGATAAGGTGATAGTGTCAAGTTGTTCCTCTTACTACTTTCTCTTCAATAAAATATGTATCCAATAATTCATCTTCATGAGAGACATTTTTCGTTCTTCATACCCACCCTCCAAAGGGTTTTCAATCACCATGGAGTCTTCATGTGGTCTTGACCTTTGATCTTACATTGTACTCTAATGTTCCTTCATCTTCTCACCTGATGATATTCTTATCTCTTCAGCTCCATAGATGTCTTCTATCATAGTCCCCTTCTCCTTTTACTCCATCATCATCCTATCGTGATAAGATAGAGTACCTGCAATGAAAAACCACTCATGAAAAGCCAACATCAGTTTGAAAACTCTTAATCTAACATGTTTTCTGAAATCACTTGTTAAGGCTGGAACTAGGTGACTGATTGAGTGATTGACTGAGGGATTACACAGTTCTAGAGTCCAAGGTCTAGGACTCAGGCTTGATACTACGCAATGAAAAGTTTAGAATGTCTAGGCTCAAAGGATTGTGCAATTGAGGGGTTCAATATCTCAAGTCTTTGGCTTGAGGCTTGAGGTTTCCCAATGCATAGTTTTTGAAGGACATACTTAACTAAATGCACAATTGAGGGACTCAGGAGGTCAAGCTTAATGATTTAGCCTTGAAGTTTCCAAATGAAAAATTATGAGAGGCCAGGCTACGTGACTGTGTAGTTGAGGGGATCAAGAGCTCAAGGTTGAGGCATGAGGATTGGATTTTCACAATGTGCAATTATAGAGGGAGAACAGTCTCATGGATTGCAAAGTTGCACAACTCAAGGTGTAATGTTATAAGCTTAAGGCTTGAAACTGCGTAGTGCACAGTTATGACTCACTCAGGGGGCAGAAATTGCAGAGCTATGGAGCTCAAGGGTCAAGGTTGGGCACTATGATTGTGCAGTGTGTAGTTCCAAGAGGCAAGTTCAGGGCTTGATGGTTGAGACTACGTAGTGCATAATTCAGGAGGGTTGAGTGAAGTCAAGTTTCCCAGGAGTGAAATTTTCTGTATATGTCTAAGTGTGCGATCAGTGAAGCTCGGGTGAAAAAATACAAAACTAGATCATGATCACACACTAAAAAATGTTATGACACAAAATTGATAACTCAGAAAATAAGAACAACATGATATCCTCAATGAAATTGTGATACAACATACCTCTCCAAGTGCGACACAAAAGGTACACTTTGCGACGAAAGTGAAAACACTTTATCGAAAATGCATAAATATTTGGAATGAGTGTAAAACATGTCTACATGAATAGAAGGACTCATAAACACCAAATTTCCCCTTTTAAACAAGAAAAAACTACACTTTACATGATAAGTGACACTCCCCATGCCAAAAGACGAATTTTTCTATATGAATAGAAAAGTGTGAGTGACACTTGAGATATGTGAACAATGATGAAATTGACACATGCAAAAGAAAAGGTAACATGAAAAAGACACTAATTAAGGTGAAAGCAAGAAAAATAAATACTCCAAAACATGAAAGTGAAATTCATGAAAACAAAGGCGCGCAAAAGCGACAGTTTTAAAAAGTCACTGAAATAGAATTACAATCGCAACCAAAAGTGAGAGATTTTCAATAAAAGTGCACACTGACTATTGGCATAGGTTTATTAACGCATAAAAATTTTCTTGATAGATTGCGATATGCATTTTCAATATTGCATAAAATAGTGCACTCACCAACTTGTTGGAGACTAAAGATGTGCGAGCAAGTGACGTTGACACTTATCGATTGGCCATAACTGACTATGGATTGAATGATGACAAGATCCACAATACTGGCTCCAAAATTAAAGTGTAGGAAACATTTTGGATGGTTTTTTCATAGCGACAACACTTTGAAACACACTGGTAGAACTCCAGGTTCTTTTCCTTGGTTAAATCATACACGTAGGGTCATGTTTTTCAGGAACTATTGATTCGTCATTTAGATTACTTTGGCTTCCCCAATTACCCCATGTATAAAAATAGTCCCATTCACCCTTTCTCGATTAAAAAAAATCATAAATCCAACTATATCACCATGTTTCGAATAAGGAGAAGGCCAATGTTATTCGTAAGCTTGAGATATTTAGAGTATGTTTTTTCATCTCTGGTGTTGCTCTGCTTCCAGCGGACCTGGACAGTACCCTAGCGAAGAAGCATGGCTGCTTGGGATGAATATTTTCTTTGGATTGCATGATTATTTATAGAATATGAAATCCAATATAGTTATCTTCGGTCTCAAGGGAAAATAAGATATATGGTGGGAATATGTGAAGTGTGTGAGAGGTATCAGTGTAGAGGATCTTAGTTGGAATGAGTTTAAAAGACTCTCCAGGAATAAGTACCTGTCTCAGAGATAATATGATGGAAAGGCCAAGGATTTATATTAGCTGAAGATGTGTTCCATGATAGCTAAAGAGTATATGAATAAGTTTCTAGAGTTGTTGAATTATGTGCCCTTCCTAATTGATGAGAAGACAAAGGTCCAAAGGTTCATCAGTGGATTTATTTTATCATTTAAATATTGTATTAAGTATGATGATCCTCGGTCGTTGGGGGAAGTAATTGGGAAGCTAAAGAATTGTTATGAATCATTAAAGTGCAAGTTCAAGCCTAAGTGGGATTGGAAAGGTAATGAGAAGATTAAAGGAAAGTGGGCTAAGAAGTGAGGAAGGCCTTAGGATGATAAGGAGAATGTAGTGTCATATAATAATTTCAATGTAGTTGACAAAGGACATGGATTTCAGCCTAAGGATCATAATAAGGGCGATAGTAGAAAGCCTTTGAGGTGTTGGATTTGTGGTGGAGAGCATCATTGGAGTAAGGTCCAATTGCACCAGGGTGGCAAGCCTCAAATTTATAGTGCTCAGGAGGCTCAGACAGTTGGAGACATTAGGCAGAGTATTCCTTGAACTTATGCAACAATGGATAACAGGAAGATTTATCATCGGGAATCCATTACTGGGATGGAATAAGTGCATGCAAACTATTGGTTGGTGCAGTTTTCTATAGGGACCAAGAGAATAGTTCATCATTGGGTGATATATTGTGAATTTGAGCTTAATGGTATGCCTACATCAACACATCTAAATGCGCTTCAATTGGGATCATACAGTATGATTTTGGGCATGGATTGGTTGTACATTCACAAGACTAAACTAGACTACTATTACAATTCTATTGATTGTCTGGACAATGATGGGGAAAGGAGAATATTGCAGGGAAAGAAGAAGCATACATCAGTGGGAACAATTAAAGTTATGTAGGAAAAGCGTAATCCCCGGAAAGGATGTGTATTGGTTGTATTTTATATTTCCAATGAAAAAGGGAAGGATGTTGAGGATCATGAATTCCTAAAGAAGTACCTTGTTTTGCAGTAGTTTAAAGATGTTTTTCCTTCAGATATTTCATATTTTCCTCCTCATAGAGTGGTGTAATTTTCTATTGAGATGATGTTGGGAGTAGCACCAACATCTAAGGCACCATACATGATGAGTGCTCTCGAGTTGGTGGAATTGAAGTTTCATATTAAGGATATGCTTGAAAAAGGATACATAATACCAAGTTTTTCACCTTGGGGTGTACCAGTATTGTTTGTAAAGATGAAGGATCATACTCTCAGGTTATGCATTGATTTCAAGTAGTTAAACAAAGTGAATATCAAGAACATGTATCAATTTACATAGATTGATGACTTGTTTGACCAACTAAAGGGAGCAGAAGTATTCTCAAATATTGATCTAAGATCAGGATATCATTAGGTGCGCATCAAAGAAGAAGATGTTTAAAATACTGAATTCAGTACAAGGTATGGAAATTATGAGTTTTTTGTGGTTCCTTTTGGTCTTACTGATGCTCCAACCACTTTCATGTATTTGATGAACACTGTGTTGCATTCTTACCTAGACAAGTTTGTGATAGTGTTTATTGATGATATATTTATATACTCCAAGAATGAGGAGGAGCATGCAGAGCACCTAGAAATAGTATTGAGATTTGAGAGAGAATTAGTTGTATGCCAAGCTCAATAAGTGTAATTTATTTCAATCTCAAATTCACTACTTGGGACATGTTGTTTCCAAGGATGGGATATCAGTGGACTCGGAAAATATTAAAGCCATTATGTAGTTGCCAAATCCTATGAATGTGGATGAGGTCATATCATTCATGGGACTTGCAATTTATTATAGGTGGTTCATCAGGAACTTCTCACAGGTTGGTTATCTTGTTAGATCCTTATATATAAAAGGGAAGAAGTTTGACTGGACTAAGGAGTGTGCAACAAGTTTTGAACAGTTGAAGCATATTATTAAAAATGCTCCGGTTTTGAAGATTAAAGATCCTAATAAGGATTTTGTGGTATGTACAAATGCTTGCAAGGAAGGACTTGGTGGAGTCCTGGTGCAAGAAGGATAGGTGGTTTTCCATGAGTCAAAGAAGTTGAATGAGTACAAGTGGAACTATGTTACTCATGATCTTGAGTTGGAAGTTACTATTCATGAATTGAAGATGTGGAGATATTATCTTCTTAGCAAGAGGTTCATCTTGATGAGTGATCATAGTGGTTTGAGATACTTGTTTGAACAACCCATTCTAAATATTAGGCAAGCTAGATGGTTTCTACCATAACCGATTTTGATTTTGAGATCAAGTACATCAAGGGGAAGGAGAATATGGTTGCATATGCTCTCAGTAGGAGAGTCCAAGTGAATCACATTTAAGTTGTGAGCTCTTATGGGATATATATATAGGAGTTGATCTTGTATGCAAGGAAGCATGATGACCTGTATCATTAGCTGAAGCGGATATTAGAGGAGTGAAGGTGATAGGGATGACGAGTATAGCCTCATGGAAGATGTCTTGGTCAAATTCAGGAATAGGATTTATGTGCCAGATAGAAGTGAGCTCGAGAATCTTATCTTGAGGGAATTTCATGTCAAGTTGTATTTAGGCCACCTAGGATATCATAAGACTTTGACAGGAGTCAAGAAGTTTTATCATTGGTCAAAATTGAAGAAATAGGTGGTTGAGTTTGTTGTGAGATGTTTTTATTTTCAGCAAGTGAAAGAATAGTGTAAGAATCCAGCTGGTTTGTTACAACCTATTCTGATTCCAGAATGGAAATGGGAGGTCATTTTCATGGTATTCATTATAGTTTTGTCAAGGAAATTGAGACAACATAATTCCATTATGGTTGTGGTTGAAAGGTTGAGTAAATTAGCTCACTTCATTGCAATAAAGTATAATTATTCATCTAGTGAGGTAGCTCAGATCTTCATTAGGCAGATAATGAGGTTGCATGGAATTCCCAAGAATATCATATGAGACATAGATGTAAAGTTCACTTCGAGGTTTTGGAAGGATTTTTTTTGTAGGCTTTGGGAAAAAGTTAGCTTTCAATACAACTTATCATTCGTAGATAGATGGAAAAAAAAAGTGCGAGAACAAGATTCTTGAGGATATCTTTAGGATGTATGTCATGCAACAAAAACGGAAGTGGGAGGAGTATCTTCCACTAGTGGAGTTTTCATATAAAAATGGGTATCATGAGTCCTTGAGGATGAGTCCATTTGAGGCTATTTATGGTCAGAGTTGCAATACTTCTATCAACTGGAGTGATCCAGTGAATAGGGTGTTGATTGGACCAGAGATGTTGTCCGAGATGGAGAAGGAGGTGCAAGTTATCAGAAGGAATTTAAAGGAAGTATAGGATAGGTATAAGAGTTATGTGGATCAGCATAGAGCATTAAATGAGTTTCATATTGAGGAGAACATGTACTTGTGCATCAAGCCCAAGAGGATATCCTTGAGGATTGGATCATGTGCCAAGCTGGAAACCTTATATTGTGGGAATTTTGAGATATTTTAGAGGATTCGACCAATGGCCTAAAAAATTTCAATGTTGGTTTTCATTTCCACCACAGTGAAATTCCATGATGTTTTCCATGTTTCATTACTTAAGAAGTATGTCTGGAATTTTGATCATGTGATAGACTAGTCTATATTGTAGGTGCAACCAGAGGGAGAGTTCTAGTCAGAACCTCAATCCATTTTGTAGTATAAATGGTTCATGCTCTGGAGCTAAGAAATAGAGCAAGTTAAAGTGCAGTGGAAACACTTTGGGCCTAATGAAGCTACATGGAAGATGGTTTATCAAGTGTAGGCTTTGTATCCTTCTTTATTTTTTGGTTGAGCAGATGTATTTGGTTTATTTATTTTGGTTCAAATTTATATATGAATTTGTATTGTAAATGTTGCAATGAACTATGTTATAAAGCTACAGTAAGCAGTATGTTGTAAATACTACATCTAGATGTGTCATAAAGCTCCAATAATAAATATGGTGTTTATGGTTTCATCAGTTTAGTATGATGTAAATGTTTCATCGAGTTGTCTTATTAAGATCCATGGGTAGTATGTTTCGTTGGTTATAAGCATCATCGAACATCGAGAATGGTGTTCCCCCAAGGGGGAGGGATTTGTAACAACCCTTGGTTGATTTTTCATGTAAATAAAATAATACCAAGGTCATGGGACATTTATTCCAAGTTCAATGGTGGGAAAACATTACATTGGGCTTCACTTATGGTTAATAATGCCTATGGAGTTTGGAAAAGGCATTAGAAAAGTAAAAGAGGAAATATTGACATATAATTATGAAAATAAAGGAAAATAGGAGAAAAGGAAGGTGAAGCGAAACAAATTTGTATGCAAGGGAAATTAGAGGGAAAATGAAGGAAAATGAAAGAAAAAAGGAGACATCAATGATCACAACTTTTGTCAGATCATTTTTGGTTCTCTCCTTTCACACTCTCATTCTCTCATGCTATTTTTCACTTAGAGAATTATTGTAGCACTCTATCATTAATTCACTTGGACTTGGAAGAAGACAAGCAAGAAATCAAAGGAAATAAAGGAAGTGCAAGGATATAGTTGGATCAGTAACTATATAGGATTAATTTTTGGGTAATAGGTTTCATGTGCGATCTTCTTACTAAGTTTTGGATACATGATATATGCATTGGATCCCTTAATTATGTGTTGTCACTGGCATGGATATTTTCCTAGATTTTCAGTGGTTTCAAACCCTCCTTTTCATTTCATGGATAGACATGGTGTAGTGGGTTCCCCCATTTTTTTTTATTAGTTCTATGGTTTCCTATGGTTGTGGGTTGGAACAAATTATTGTTTTCCTTGAAATAACTTAGGTTCCTTGGAGGATGTGGGATGAATTAATTGTCCCTAAAACTTGTGGATTGGGAAAAATTCTCTGGAGCCCTAGAATAACTCAGGTTCCCCTAGAGGTTGTGGGTTGGTTTACTAGTTTCAAGAGCCATGGACAGTTTGGGTAGAGACCAATCTGGTTGATGTTAGCTATTTATAGATCGTAGAGGTGAAATCACTGTGGTTAAGGGTTGAGATGGTTTGGCCTCTAGAATCCCTAGTTTTTTTATGTTTTTTTAACCCATATCATCCCACATTCATGCTTGGAATATGGCGCAAGGGTGATTTACTAAAAGAGAGATCTGGTTCATCCCACTATATGCTCGGGTGGTACTTGGAATTCCTTGACGTGGTTGTCATTTTCATATGTTAATATGAGCTATTTTCATATTGTGATATATGAGCCCTTGTATTTATTATTATGGTGATAATATGTTTGATTCATCATGGTTTCGATTCTATTTATATGTTGGTTATATGCATGGTTTTATGACGTGCTCTAACTATGTCTCTTGTTCATGATTTGATATGTTATTGGATGGTTGATGAATGCATGGGCTAACAAGTGTTATTGCAGCTAGCTTGAGCTATCATTGAGCCTTCGTGGTGATTCTTAGATGAAGTTCGTAAGTTTATGATCAGATATGCATTCATGACCTATAGCTTATATGTCTATCATGTGTTCGAAAAAAATTATATCCTTCATTAGGAGTGTATTGGTCAAGATATGGCTCAAGTTCAATTTTTTTAGAATTGTTATCCTTATTGACATGATTATGGAAAGTTACAGGTAGTTCTGGGAATTAGTCTAGAGGCTATTTTGAAAAATTGGCATAGATCTCGTGATAACATGCAACGAAGTGAGGAATTTGGGTCATAATTGATGGCAGTTAGGCCTGTGCATGTGGTTATATCCTCTCGACCATATGCATGCAATGTTATGGGTGCGGTTGGGGAGTTTCTCTTGTGAAAAAGAGTTCCATATCAAGGATTGATCACCTGGTGTGGTTTGCAGGCTCCTTAGTGGTATGTAGTCTTTGAGGGATGGTTGTAAGTTTTCAGTTAGTCATCCCGACTTCCATAACTAGAACTTGGAGGTAAGGTCATATCATAGTGACACTCAACTCATGTTTACCTTGTAGAGCTTATAAAATTGGGTAAATGTGGGAGGAGGTGTTACAATGGGATCCATCGGTTCATCATCAAGATAAATTTTAGCCTTAGGATCGTATTTAATTTTAAATACAACATCTTGAATATTTGCATAGAAGCCTACTACAACTAGTGTGAATAGCCATAAATCCCAGTGTGAGTTCCCATAAGAGGTCTGATTCAATTTTTGGAAGTTGGATTCATGTGCGGAAGGAAGATTGAATTAATTAAGAAGGCAGAGGGACGGAGGATTTCTCAGTTAGAGGCATTTCCAAGTTTCTTCAAATTACTCAGTTCCAACAATGTGCATTTTAGGAAACTATGCAAGTTGTCAGTGCGGGATGCATGTAGGCAAGAGGAGGTCGAGTTGATTTGCATAGGAGATCTGGGATCTCTAGTATATTTTTCCAGTGTGTTTTTGGAGGTTTACTATTTGGGAAACCGGTTATAATAATTATCAAATTATTGCATAATAAAATAAACCCTCAGTTATTGCACCATTTTTCCCTTCGGGTTTTTTTTGGGGACCCAAAATAATCATGTCATTATTTTTTTGTGTGTGCATCTATTTCTCAGTTCCTATTTTATTTTTGCACCATAATTTTATTTGGTGAAGATTTGGAGTGTGGTTTATTCACTATTTATCGTTAATAATTTAATAGAAGACAAATACACTGTTAAGTTAGGAGAATACTACTCATTTGTTGTAGTTCAGTGAATTTTCACGCATGTGGCCATACTCCATTCTATTGCTTGCACATTCTGCTCTTTTAATTTAGTAGTGATATAGGTGGTATTTTATGTAATATTCCTTTTTTAGAAATATCACAAGTCTGTGCCAGAGATGAACTGCTGAGGAATTTACTGGTTGCGTCTCCTTCCAAAGAAGGGAGAGAACCAGAGGCTACCTAGCCTTTTGCAGTGTCTGTCTACAGATATGTGATTCTTCCTATTCAGGAATTGCTACAGCAATCTCCTTAGGGACGTTGTATAAGGAAGCAGATGTGAAGATAAGGAAAAACACTACTGTGATGCCTTAGAAAATATATGATTTGACCTCCTTGCAGAATCTAGGCTCAAATAAATAACCTTAATCAGGTTATTCAAATCTCCCACAGTGAACTAGCTGAAAATTGCAACAACATATGAGCACCGAACAACTGTCTTCAGAAAATAACGCTATACAAGTGATAAATGGGACTTGTATCCCTTAGTAGACATGATATACAACTCACATGCAGAATTTGATGTCAAACAAATGACTCTAGCTCATATAAACAGATCTCCCTATTTCTATATGCCTCAAATGAGCTTAAACCCCATAGCCTAACTTATGCGGAAAGCACTGAATCAAGAAAAACATTATCTTATCTAGGTTTTATGCAGAGAATAACATGACATATCATATCTGAAATGAACATGCATCCAATGGCTATGAAAATGTGATTCCTTTCGTCTTTATACACAATAAAGATCACCCACAAGGGGTTTCATGAAAATACGAAGTGTACAAGTGCAGATATGCAAATATATGTAGCTAGAAAACATAGTCACTACAACACTAAATATAAATATGACTGAGAATATGAAAATACAGAAGACGAATGGATATAGAGCTTTCCTGGAGAAGGGTTGGCCCTTTCTCCAAAGAATAAGCCCTCAAGCAAGGGATCAAACCCTGCAGCTGATGCTCTCACAAAAATAACACATTTTACCTAGTGAACTGCGTTGTAATGGATGGAACATGATTCGTCCACATGCCAAGATTTGAAATGAACTCTGAAATCTCCTACACAGCTCCCTCAATGCAAGAGAAACTCCCTCCACTGAATGGAAATGCACAAGAGTAGATGGGACAACCCTCCCACTACATTGCCCAGCAGCACAGCATCCTCTGCTACAGAAATAACACTGCAAATGTGAGAAATGCTTGGCCTACAATCTAGATGTAGGAGAAATTAAGCACAACCCATTCAAGAGATCACTCAATGAAGGAGAAGGAATTCCTAAACAGGAATCCCTCCAAACTATGCTAAGCAGCAGGAGTTTGTAGAAAATTTTTGAGTAGACAAGAAATAGAAAATACAAGCTAACTCCACAATGCTTCCCTTCTCCTCCTTATGAAGTTGTGAGCTCCTTCACCTTGGGTCCCACATCTTAGGGTTTCCCTCTTCATTTGAATCTCTTCCCTCCAAAACTGTGTTGTCTTCTCAGGCAAGCTACTCCTCCTTAGGCTGTGCTGGTTGACTTGGTCAACTTGACCTTGTCCTAATACAATTGGCCCTTTGCACACTAGGAGGTGTAAAATAAGCTGCTCCATGGTTCCATTTTTACATTAGGAAGGGTTTTATTCATGTTAAGAGGCCTCCTCTTCCTTCTTACTCACCTACTATACAATATGAGAAAAAATTAATGTTCCAATTTATTCATGAAAATTTTGGAACATTACAGTCCTCCCCTCCCAAATGTTGCTTGTCCTAAAGAAACTGCAAGGATAGAATTGAGTTAATCTCCTTACCTCCTCCAGTAGCATCAGAATATGATGGAATCCTCCAAATAATATGATTCCATCTCATCCGTGAAACTCCATAGTGCCTCTCCCAAGCATATAGACTAGAATTTGGTGTAACACCCCAAATGACTAAGATCATGAGAAGGAAAGTGCTCAAGGAGACAACCATGTGTGGTCTAGAGGCCTTCTCAAGGCATGGAGTGGAAGATGCATGGGAAATATAATTCCCCCAAAGTGAAACCTCCACCCCCAAGCAATCATCCATATGGAATGAGTCACCCTTCTGCATGGTAACTCATGAAAAGTTTCCTCCACCTTTGGATCCAGAAGTGTAGGTGGAATAAATAACCAAACATGATAGGTAAGAAGGCCTATCCCACACTTTCCTACTATCCACTTATGAATAGTGCAGATTATGTGTTGTTCATGGGCTGCAAATGTATTGCCCTCAAGTGGAAAAATGTAGATCAATCCACCAAAGATGTCTCCTCCAACATTGAAGAACAAGCTGCCCCAAAACATTTCTTCCATGATGAATGGGACATGGTCATCATAGAATGTCCAAATGAGATATTTGTTGCAGGATTTGAATTCTGTTGTATGATACAAACAAAGTCTCAAAAGGACACATCGTAATCTCATCCATTGCTTCTTCATAAAACAACATGGCAAGTAGTATGTTGCTAAATGACTAGTGGTGAAAATTTTCACATTCACTAGTAAAAAGTAAATGGTTGAATGGGTCAGCTGAACATACAATTCATATTTTATCACTTTCCCATGATTATTCAATGAATTATCATCAAACTTGTGGTCCACCTCAAAAGGAAACAAATACTTAGCTGTGTTGGCCATAGTTTTTCTCATGTTCCCCTTAGAACATGCAATGCAGAAAATGTGGGAATCCTTCCCCTTAAAGGACACTCCCAACTCATGTGTCATTCTTCCAATAATGCTCCCAATGTAAATCAGATCCACATCAGCAAAGGAATTCATTATCAGCAAAAAAATGAGGAGAATGCTGAAGGTTTCATGTGATGCAAGGAAGTACCAACAGTTTCCCCAATAGTGGCAGCGCAGTTTTCCAAGTTGCTGCTTCAAAAATTTACATGGAAAAATGCTTTGTAACTCATGGCTGATAATGTAAATTAGCTGAACATGTATGCAATGGAAAAAATTTTCCAAAGGCCATGTGAGAGATGGCTACCTGCATCATATAGTTCGGTCCAATTTTTTCCATGGAGAAATCTGATAGGCTTGCCCTCTTATAGAGCCATGCACTGCAAAATAATGGTAAGAGTATACAAATCAGCCAATGTAAAAACAGATTTCTTACCATATGTCGGGAGTAAGATGACGTATGGATCCATGAATGAACCATCCATAGTTGTTTGGCATGCTCCCATGAAGAGGAATGAACTAGGTGCTGCAAGAAGATTCTTCTTCTCATGCTTGGGGATCCAAGTCAAGAAGAATGCAACATAGTAATAGATGACTCCATCTACTACCTCATCCATATCACCTCCTCCTTTCTCATCAAGTGCAACAAATATGAAATAATCTTGGGACCTGTGGGTTATGGATCCACCACACTTCTGTTGGGCACACTTCATCCATCAGTTACTGCTCCAAAGAGATAACGTTGTTGGCCTATACACATAGGCTCTCATCCATATCAAGCTCCATTATTTGACATGTAGTTTGTAAAAGGTATTCTCCATAATGCTGCCATATATGAGGGGTCTCCTCCATGATGAAAACACCTCTTGCACCATGATAGTGCCATACTTCACCCTTGCAACATTATGCCAAGTGGGAGAGAAATTTTTCCCTTGCTCTCTCGCAATCCTCTGAAGCAACAAATATCCTTGCTGCCTCTTCATACCTCCATCACTCATCATATGTGGTGGAAAAAAAATGACCCTACCACCATAATTCATCCACACTCCTTGTTGTCCCATGATGAAAGTATCCTGCCAAGCTCCTTCCATCCATATACCCTTGAGAAAAGGACATGTCTCATGATGGCCAAACTCTCTCCTTAGTAGCCAGTGCAGCTTTTCCTCTTGCTGCCTTGTGTCATAGATATGCAAGTGGCTCACAAGCCTCTTGCTCTCCATCCACTCTCCTCTATAAAGATATGGTTGTCCCCAATCCTTCTCTCCTTTGGCATATTCCCAATGAATACTGCCATTATCCCAAAGCAAGTATTCCTCCTTACACCTCTTGGGATGTTGAGATGTAACCCCTTGAAGAATTTCTAGGAAAGGCCTCTGACAAATCAAACCCTTGAATCCACAAGAATCCAAGTGTGCTAAGGACAAGACATCCTTAGGAGATGGCACATCATGCATGATGCTCCCAAAATCCTTGCACCATAATTCCTCATGTTGCATGCAACTCAATAAATGTGCAAAGGAATGAGTGTTGATCCCTTCTTGGATCAAACCCCTATTGTACAATGCTGTATAAACTTGCTTCTCTTTATCAGCATGAAGTTTCGATCCTGGGCCATGTGAATGAAAATTTCCCAAACCTCCTATGAAATTTTTTGAATTGTCACTGCATGGAAATTTTTGCATACCTTTGTGGGTCTTTGATACATCTTGTATGGCTGCAAGAGTACCTCTCTCTGATTTGTTGACTGATTCAACTGCTGAGATGGTGGGATGATCCTCTATGAACTGGACAACGTTGGTAGAAGCCTCCTCAAGTGGAGAAGAATGCTCCTCCTCCTCTGGCCATCTATCCACTTCCTCTTGTGGCCCTCCATACTCTTCACATCCTCCATGAGAATAGGAAGTGTTTTCATCTTCTCCTTCCTCCTGAAACCCTCTAGAAGTTTCACTGCAACTTTTTTCATCTTGAAACCCTCTTGGAGTTTCACTGCACTTTTCTTTCCCCATTGGTTGAACCCCTTTGGAGAGGCTCCTTCCTGATCTGAAAATGGATGAGAGTAATCTCATCCTCTCCATATTTATTCTCCTCTTCTTCATATTCTCTGGGTGGATCTGAAATCCACAAGCTGAGCCAAGATGGCTGCTCCACTCTTAATTCATTGATAGCTTGATCTCACAGGTTGTGCCAGAGATCATGCTCTGATACCACTGTAATATTCCTTTTTCATAAATATCACAAGTCTGTGCCAGAGATGGACTGCTGAGGCATTTAATAGTTGTGTCTCCTTCTAAAAGAGGGAGAGAACTAGAGGCTACCTGGCCTTTTGCAGTCTCTATCTACAGATATGTGATTCTTCCTATTCAAGAATTGTTGCAGCAAGCTCCTTAGGGATGCCGTATAAGAAAGTAGATGTGAAGATAAGGCCAACCACTACTGTTATGCCTTAGAACATATATGATTTGACCTCCTTGCAGAATCTAGGCTCAAATAAATAACCTTAAGCAGGTTATTCAGATCTCCCATAGTGAACTAGCTGAAAATTGCAGCAACATATGAGCACCAAACAACTGTCTTCAGAAAATAATGCTATACAAGTGAGAAATGGGACTTGTATCCTTTAGTAGACATTATATACATCTCACATTAAGAATTTTAGGTGAAACAAATGACTCTAGCTCATATAAACATATATCCCTATTTCTATATGCCTCAAATGAGCTTAAACCCCATAGCCTAACTTATGCGGAAAACACTGAATCAAGAACAACGTTATTTTATCTAGGGTTTATGTATAGAATAACATGACATATCAGATCTGAAATGAACAAGAATCCAATGGCTAATAAAATGTGATTCCTTTCCTCTTTATACACAATAAATATCACCCACAAGGGGTTTCATGAAAATACAAAGTGTACAAGTGCAGATCTGCAAATATATGTAGCTGGAAAATGCAGTCACTGCAACAATGAATATAAATATGACTAATAATATGAAAATACAGAAGAGGAATGGAATATAGAGATTTCCAGGAGAAGGGTTGGCCCTTTCTCCAAAGAATAAGCCCTTAAGCAAGGGATCAAACCCTACAGCTGCTGCTCTCACAAAAATAACGCAGTTTACCCAGTGAACTGCACTGTAATGGATGGAAAATTATTTTGCCACATGCCAAGATCTGAAATGAACTCTGAAATCTCCTACACAACTCCCTCAATGCAAGAGAAACTCCCTCCACTGAATGGAAATGCACAAGAGTAGATAGGACAACCCTCCCACTGCACTGCCCAGCAACATAGCGTCGTCTGCTACAGAAAAAATGCTGAAAATGTGAGAAATGCTTGGCCTACAATCTAGATGTGGGATAAATTAAGCACAACCCCTTTAGGAGATCACTCAATGAAGGAGAAGAAATTCCTAAACAGGAATCCCTCCAAACTCTGCTAAGTAGCAGGAGTTTGCAGAAAATGTCTAAGTAGACAAGAAATAAAAAATACAAGCTAACTCCACAATGCTGCCCTTCTCCTCCTTATGAAGTTGTGAGCTCCTTCACCTTGGGTCCCATCTCTTAGGGTTTCCCTCTTCATTTGAATCTCTTCCCTCCAAAACTGTGTTGTCTGCTTAGGCAAGCTACTCCTCCTTAGGCTGCGTTGGTTGACTTGGTCAACTTGACTTTGTCCTCATACAATTGGCCCTTTTCACACTAGGAGGTGTCAAATAAGCTACTCCATGGTTCCCTTTTCACATTAGGAAGGGTTTTATTCATGTTAAGAGGCCTCCTCTTCCTTTTTACTCACCTACTATACAATATGAGAAAAAATTAATGTTCCAATTTATTCATGAAATTTTTGGAACATTACATTTTAATTCTATCTCTAAGATACGATATTTCCTCATGAAATTACCAAGTAGCTTCTCCTCCCATACTCTGAATATGTGCCATCTCTCTTTAGTCCAATCATTTTTATATTTTTCATAATTATTTAAAATTGTACGTGAAAATATTTACATGAGGGTACAATGAAAAAGGGTTGTCACAAGGAGGGAAGCCAACAAAGGGGAATCAAAGGTTAATAGTTTCCAATGAATTATTGGTTGAGCCAAATGTCCAATATTGTCAAACTTTCCCAAGAAAATATCTTGAGGGAAGGTGCGGAAATAACCGCAAATAGTTATGATAGGAGTGGGCAGTGATTCCAAAATTGCTCAAAGGTATGGGAAGCATATCACTAAGAAGACTTATGGAGTTTTTGCTGCAAAATATAGTAGACCTTTGATATGGTTACCCTAAATTTTTATTACTATACCTAATGAAAACAATTGGGTAATGGGCCACTATCACCATATCTAAAGCCCCCTTCTCTTTATAGACTCCCACCAATGGGAGGAGTCTCGTATAAGGTCACCTAAAATGGATATTATAATTACAAAGGTATAGGATGACCAATAGGCTTCCAAGGGAAATTCTCAACTTAAACATAAGGTTACAATCACCTAATGAAGGAAAATCACTTTCCTTAAAGATGTTAAATTTGTGAGACACCAGACCTAGGGCGTGATTAGTATTTTGAGAGATTGATTGGCCAAAGGTCAAGGTAAGGAGAAATGGTTTCCCATAATTTATTTCAACAAGTACAAGACACGTGAAATACTCAAAAGGCGCCTAAGTTGAAACTAAAAACTAAACTATGGTTTACCCTAGCGAAACCATCTAGGGAAGAAGAAATTTTGGGTGAAATTGAAGTGAATTCCCACCAAAATGATCATTTTTGTGCTCAATTTTGTCCTTTTTCACTACAAGGAAAAGACCCTCTAGCAGATGTTTTTGAGGAAGCCCTTATAAAAATATCCCAGATATTCATGTCTAGCGGAGGTAACTAGAGGAAGTTGGCGGGTGGAGGTTTTTGCGGTGTGTTTGTAATCATAACTCGCACCAATGTGTTATATGAAAAGCGCACCAGTGCGTACTATCAATTGGAACACGTAGACACCGTGCTCTCCATAAAAACTAGCTTGGTGCATCTCATTACTCCAGCGCACTGGTGCTCTATGTACAAACCGGCCTGGTGTGTCTCCATAATCCAGTGCACCGTAACAATGTGTGGTGCGCCTGATAAAATCGCCCGGTGCACCTCATAATCGAGCGTACCAAAAAAGGATTAATTTAAAAAAAATTACCAGTCATAAAAAACATAATGTTTACTTGTTTAGTGCTCTAGAGCTCTCAAGCGCCAATGTGAGTTTGTCTTCTCTAAGGCGCCCTGCCATTGATGCTCCCATTCCCCACATTGTTGTCATCCATTGCTCATTGTGTGGAGTTCAAATCTTCGAAAATGGTGGGAAAAATTATCTTTTAGTATTCCTCAGCAAAGATGCCTCCTCGACATGCAAATGTGCAGGTAATCTACTTTTTCTTCAATAAATTAACCTTTTAGAGGATTAATTTGTCAAATACACTTAAAATTTACCGTTTAAAAAAAAATGTTCGGTGCGTTTGAGTCATTTGGCTCGCACCATTCTCAATGTTGCCTATAAATTTACAAGTTTCACCGTGAATGGTGTTAGCAAAAAAACGTGCACTGCATGTAAGACTAAAATAGTGTGGTGCATGTCTGTTTCTGGACACACTGCGCATATAAAATTTTTAAAAATAACATGGCGGTGCGGTCGTTTACAGGATTTCACCATTGATTATGTATTGTTGTCAGGTGATGCGTTGACCAAACTAACTGCCCAAGGGTGGATAGCTTCATCAACGCATCGCGAAAAAAAATTTCATGTTTGTGTGGTGCACGAACATTTTTCACGCGCACCATGCATGGTAAAGAAGTAGACACCAATAGCGGTGCATTACCATTTTTTGGGCACAACGAATGTTTTTTTTTTTTTCAATAATATATATATATATATATATATATATATTTGTAAATACATTTCTCATTTAATAAAAAATATGTATTTAATATGTGATTCATTCAGCGAATTCGACGGAGAGAGCAAAGGAAACAACAAGAGCATATGGAGGACCGTTATAACATGATTTAGTTGTGGGAAGCATGGGAGAGGAAGAGACTTTTGTACCCTCGCCCTATTATGGCACCCACCCAGTTTCTCTTAAGGGAGGTAGGCCTTTGTAAGTTCTATGAGGAGGCTACATCCCTGAAGGGGCACAGTGGGTTATTGGGACAACTAATCTACAGGTGGGATGCCCACCGACAGGATTTGTGGGTCAGTCTTGGCCAGTGGTACAAGCCCAGTGAGGAGGACACTTATTTTTTTATTGGCCTATCTAGGAGAGGGCAGGATTTTCCCCAGTTCCCAGATGCCCCCATCGGTTATGCAACAGGGAGTCAGTTGGCATAATCCCAGAGATATATTAGGGACGATGTACTTTCTCCTGCAGATTTTTAGGTGTCTAGTGGTGAGTTACGCATTGCTTCGTTTGGTCTAGAGGAGGTGAGGTGCCTCTCACTACTACTGATGACAATTTCACACTATACTAGTGACAGGCAGCGCATTAGTTGTCCGCTTTTACTTTATGTTGATTCTTTATTCCAGACACCACAACTTGTGAGATGATTTTCCATTTTTTTGTAGTAGTTTTGTATAGCATTAGATAGATGTCGTTCTCAGGAACATGGGAGGTTGACCTTCCCTTTTGCTTCAGAGTTATTTTTTTTATTTTTTAAGAGTTTTTCGAAGACGAGGCCTACTTTTCTTTGGCAGCCTCGTAGGCTGATGTTGCATGTATGGATGCAGATGTGGGGCCAGATGATGCCCAAGAGAGGCATGTCCGACTATCTGGCCAAGATATCTAGTGATGCACTAGAGTTGCTAGCTAGCGTTGATGATCACTCATTCGTGATGGTGTAGTGTCCATACACGGGTTTGGATTGGCGAGGGTTTACCAATATCCTCTTCACACAGGATGAGCCACCAGATGCTAAAGGTAATAATAGTGTTTTCTTTAAATTAATATGGTTTCATTTTATTGTCTTAATTAATTAATTAGACTAAAATTTATTATAACACGTTCTTTATTTTGTTTTATTAAATTTTTTAATGAAATTGTCTAATTATTGTTCTGTACTATATATTTTGCAGATATTGGCACATTTATTGGGGACATGATTGCACCCCCACCGGATGATCCGGTTGTATATCATGATGAGGAGATGGCGGAGGTAGCGGATTAGGGTGACAGACCTAATCCTTGGGTGCAGATACCCGCGGGGATGTGGCGTGGGGTGGACATCTGATTCAAGATGGAGTTGGGTGACTGACTGTGTCAACTCCTTGTTGATGAAGGAGTCTGCCCTGCTACGACCAGAGAGATACATGTTGATCGTAGGCTCACAGAGCTCTGGAGAGACATGCCCTGCGATATGGTGACCCTTATGCATCATATCATTTGAGCTTCCAGACTACTGTCAGCTATGAGGGATAGGCATCGTGGAGATGCATGATAGAGAAGCTCATATGATGATCATCATCATGAGGGGAGTGATCATAATTCTAATACTCCACCTCTTCCTCCTTCACCTCGTGCTAGAGATGAGTAGCCAGCATCGAGTCCTGATCAGCAGGAATATGTTGAGAAATCTTCACCATCTTAGTAGGCACCTAGTCCTGAGCATTAATGGCCATCTACTTGAGCAGGCACATGATCCTAAGCAGGTAGGTCCATCTGAGCAGGCGCCATCCACTGATTAGGCTGAACCGTCGACGACTCATCAGCAGGCACCTCCTGAGCAGGATGCACCATCTGATCAGCAAGCAACTCCTGGTCAGATTGCACCATCTAATCAGCAGGCACATCATCCATATGAGCATGAGGTTGCACCATCGACTGAGGAGGCCTCGACTAGTACTAGTTATAATATTGATGTAGTACCACTAGATATTTGACATTTATATGTAGTTATATTATAGTTGTATATTTTTTACATTATATATATATATATATATATATATATATATATATATATATATAGTGCATGTAAAGTACTTAATTTACATGTTTGTGTTCATCATGATGTGTATATTGTTAGGTCATGTTAGATATGTTCATTTAATGTGCTTGCAAATAGATATGTATGTGATAGGAGTTATTTTACATGAGATGTATATTTGATGTTTGCGTTGTGATGATGTTATACAATGCTTGTGTTTTGTTAGATGATCATGATCATGATGATTAGATGATGTTAGTGAATTTGAATTGGTATTTTAGAATATGATGTTTGTAGGATGGTTATCATATTGATTATGATGTTTATTTTTAATATTAAATCATGATATTTATTAAATATTTTGTATTGGTGATTGTAAAATTGTATAATTGTAATTGTAATTAAATGTATCGTGATTGTAATTGTAATTGTACGTAAAAATTGTAAAATTGTAATTGTAATTGTAATTGTATGTAAAATATTTGTATAATTGTCATTGTATTGTGAAATTGTAAAATTGTAATTATAATTGTATGTATTGTCATGATTCAATTTTATTAAAATTGTAAAATTTGTAAATTTGTAAAATTGTAATTGTAATTGTATGCATCCTGATTGTAATTGTATGTAAAATATTTGTAAAATTGTAATTGTATTGTGAAATGATTGTAATTGTAATTTTATGTAAAATTGTAAATTGTAATTGTAATTGTAATTCTAGTTGCAATTTTAATTGTAATTGTATGTAAAATATTTGTAAAATTGTAATTGTATTGTGAAATTATTGTAATTGTAATATTAATTGTAATTGTATATAAAATTGTAAAATTGTAATTGTAATTGTATGTAATATATTTGTAAAATTGTAAACGTAATTATAATTGTATTGTGAAATTGTAAGATTGTATTTGTAATTGTTTGTATTGTCATGATTCAATTTTATTAAAATCGTAAAATTTGTAAAATTGTAAAATTGTAAAATTTTAAATTAATTGTGAATTTTGAACCATATCTACCGTAAGTAAAATGTATACCGTACATATTGTTAAATTACCATAATTATAAAATTGTAAATTTGTATGAATATATGTAGAAATTTATTAATGCTGATGTATTATCAGATCCTCCTGATCTCACAATATTTATCTTCTTTCAAAATACAAAATCCTTCCACTGTTAAACTTGTGGAAGTTTAAAACTCAATTGCAAACACATGTGAATAAATACAATCACACATAACATAGTTGTTTAACGGGAAAGCCTAAAGCTAAAAACCCCAACTATCATATATTATGTATCTCAATGGAATCATTTAATAATCTCATACAAAGCTTAGTACATCAAGCTCTCAGTACAATATAGATTCATTACACATTTTCATGCAGAAATTTTCATATCTATGCACCAATTTCTTGTCTCTTGACAACCTGCCTCCACTGCGCAATCCCTGCTGAAGAAGACCCCTGAATGAATTCGAATTGGCCTTGCCTTGACTGCGAAATCCTCATTGGCAACTCCAATGTGTGTCAGATGCATTGAATGCATCACTATAGTCACAACAGATAGTCCATCTCACACTTTCACCTATCTCTCCACTGGGTCTCCACTAGAACTGACATGCACTGTAGTTAACTGTTGTTTATGTTCAATTGTTAGTGAGTTATTACTTGTGAATTAATTAACTAATTACTTCACTTAACTCTCACTTGTGTATCTTTCAGTTAGACTAGATACAACTAGCTCAATTAATTTTAACTCACTTAACTAAGTTAAACTAAATAACAACTCCATAAACTACTCTTCCAACTTTGTCATAACCTTGCCACTTCAATTCTAACTGAGTCCTCCATGCACGAGCCACCAATAAACCCTAGGAATTGCACAATTCCTTCAGCCCACTGATTTTCCAAATCTGTTCACTGCAATAAAGTCCTCCAAGAGAATAAGTTGATGTTTATTGTCGGATTATTAGTAAGAGCTAATAATAATCGACATGCATCCATTTTTAGATCAACGATCTATAAATAGACTTCGCCCAATATTATAAAAATATAATTTCATCTATTTTTCACATTTGACCAACCATCTACAAATAGCATCTCGAAACTTATAGAATATGCTCACCATGTCTAAAAATAGACATACACCTAAAAATAACCTGCGGGCCCCACTTAGTGAAGGTGCTTACTTTTCACTAAGCTCATCATCTTGTTGAATATCAACACTCCCTCTCAACAATATAGGGATTATCCTTCACCTCGATCCTACCTCTATGGTATTTGAATTTTCTCCTACCGAGCGCCTTCGTCAAAATGTCTACATCCTGATATTCCATAGGAATGTACTAAAGCAACATGATCTTCCACTACACACAATCTCTGATATGATGATACCAGATATCAATATGTTTAGATATACCATGAAACATAGGATTAATCGAGATTTTAATGCAACTATGATTATCACAATGTATCACTATAGATTCTAAATGTGAACCGAACAAATTGACCAAGATCTTCCTCATCCAGATAACCTCACATGCAACTTGACTTGCTGCCATGTATTATGCTTCCACTGAACTGAGTGGCACGGATCTTTGTTTCCTGCTGTACCAAGAAAATGTTATAGATCCTATACTAAAAACCCCTCCTGATGTGCTCTTTCTGTCCGTTGGGCTTCCTGCCAAGTCTGCATCCGTGAAGCCATGCAAATTCACCTCATCCACCTGTCTCTATCATAAGCCATACTCATTTGTGCCCCTGAGATACCTCAGGACATGCTTTCCTGCCTTCCAAAAGAGCTTGGTAGGCTTAACCATCGCTTGTGAAAGCTGTTTCACCACATAGCATATGTTCAGTCTTGTATTAACTAAATACATGAGCGAACCCACCAACTGTCGATAAACAGTGGCATCCACTACCTCTGCCGATGTAGCATCCTCTTTCCTCCAGTTTCTTGGAAGAGGAGTATCCATGGGCTTATAGTCCTCCATGTGAAACTTACCAAGTATCTCCCGAGCATACTTGCCTTGAGACAAAAACAGTTCACCTTCTTGCTACCATATTTCCAATCTAAGGGAATAATGAAGGAGGCCCAAATCCTTCATCTCAAACTCCTTTGCAAGATCTTCCTTGCATGAGTGTATCAACTGATCATCACCCATTAGTATTAAATCATCAACATAAAGAACAATGATTAAAAGCTTACCCTCCACCATAATTTGGTATAGGTTTTCATCTGCCTCACTCTTGGTGAAGCCAAGTCGAGTGAAATAGCTGTCGATCCATGTGTACCAAGCACGTGGTGCTTTCTTAAGCCCATACAATGCTCTTTTGAGTCTACACACATGTGAATCACTGCTAAAGATCTAAAATCCTTCAGGATACTCAATGTACACCTCTTCCTCAATGATCCCATTAAGGAACACAGTCTTCACATCCATCTGATGAATGTGCCAACCCATCTGTGTTAAGAGAGCAAGGATGGTCCTTATGGAAGAATACCATGCGACAGGTGAAAAGGTTTCTTCATAATCAATCCCTTCGATCTGTGAGAAGCCCCAGGCAACAAATCTTTCCTTACACTTCTCAACGCTCCCATCAGTAGCTTGCTTTACCTTGTAGATCCATTTCGAATCTACCACTGATTTACTCACCGGCCTTGGAACAATCTCCCAGGCACTGTTTCTGACAATGGATTCATACTCCTCCACCATGGCATCTACCCATGTGGGCTCCTGTGCTGCTTCTTCAAAAAAATATGGCTCTATCATGTTACACTTGCTCATAAGAGCCATGTATCCATTAAATCGGTCAGGTGATTGTCTCTATCTGCGCTGTGATGTAGGGACTCCTACATTCTCTGCCGCATCAAGCTTTAGTCTCTCAACTTCTATGCTATGCTTTCTGCCTATTCTGATGTTTGGTTCTACATGAGTGGACTCCTCCACTCCATGAATCTCCTCCTATGGCTGATCCACATCTAGAGGCTCATCTTTGGGAACAAGAAGTTCCTCCTCTACATGAAAGTGTAGCTCCCTCTCAAGCGACAACTTCATGGCTTTCACCTCATTGAATTTTATATCCCATCACACCACAGTCATTCGACTGTTTGGAAAATACACACGATAATTATGGGGTGTTTTTGTGTACCCCACAAATATCCCAACTTCTGCAGTTGGCTCCAACTTCTTCCTGGTGTCCTTTGTCACATGAATGTAAACAGATGAGCCAAAAATATTCAAATGAGAAATATCAGGCTTCTTACCAATAAAAGCTTCTTCAGGTGTACTCATGCCAAGTACTCTATGAGGAAAATGGTTTTTCCCATAAACCACAGTGTTGCATGCTTCTACCTACAAGTGCATCGGTAGGCCCTGGTCATGCAGCATAGCTCGTGCAGCACCCACGATCGTTTTGTTCTTCCTCTCCATGATCCCATTCTGCTGTGGGTTATGAGGCGCTATGAGTTCTCTTCGAATTCCTTCTTTGCTACAGAATTATTTGAATTCGTTCGAGATATATTCACCACCATTATCACTCCGTAGAGGCTTCACTTGCTTCCTCGACTCCTTCTCCACCAATGCTTTAAACTCACAGAACTTTTAGAATGTTTCACTCTTCTTCTGCATGAAGAAGATCCAGCATCTACGAGAATAGTTGTAAACAAATATAACATAATACCTGTGTTTTGTTATTGAAGCAACCGAGAAAGGTCCACACACGTCTATGTGAATTCTCTCCAGGATCACTAAAGCACAGTTCTCCTTCTCATGAAAGGTGGTCTTCACAAACTTACCCATAGTACATCCCTTGCACTGATCTGACTGTGCAAGAGTACCCTTGGGAAGTGCAGTAGAAACCTGCTGCAAACTCTTCAAGGTGCCATGGTGAAGATGGCCCAATCTCCTGTGCCATAATTCGCCCTCATCCTGGCTCACCACTTCTTCTACTTTCCCATCATTGTAGCGCAGCCATCTACCTCCAGCTTGTAGAGATTCTTAACTCGAATCCCTATCCTCTTGGTTTGACCCATTTTTTTATGTCACGGGAAATATTTTCTCTCGCTGAAAACAACGTCATAACCTCTGTCTTCCAACATTGCGACTGAGACCAATTTCTTCTTCAGACCTGGAACATACATAAAATCTTTCAACAGAAATGGTTTACCTGACTCCCTCTCAAAGGTAATGGTTCCAATTTCGATCGCATTGTATCTGCCATCATCACCCATATCTATATGCATTTGGAGATCCTTCTCCTCCAAGTCACTAAACAACTCCTTGTCTCTCGTCATATGGAAAGACGCACCACTATCAAGATACCACACCAATCCCATTGAGCTTGAAACCAAGCATGCGATCAAAGAGAAATCAAGTTCAAATTGAGAATCTAAGGCCTCTCCAGCTGCAGCTCTAGCAACCTTCTTGTTCTTCTTTTTCTATGGGCAGTTAGTGGTGAGATGCCCATGTTCGTGACAATGAAAACACTTCACTTTGGAAAAATCTAGCTTCTTGCATTTAGCTTTGGATTTTGGATGGGATTTCTTCCCCTTTCCTTTCCTTGCTTTGGTAGCCAAAGAACAATTCTCTTCATCATCATTCTTCTATGATGAGCCATCCCTGGTACTTTGCCTTATCTCCTCCCGCACAAGATCCAACTAAAGTCGCTCCCAACCCGACAGTTTCTCCTGTCCATTGACAGGGTCTTCGTAGCTATGCCAACTCTTTGGAAGCCCAAGGAGAGCCAAGCTCACCAATTCATCATCATCAACTGTAATCCCCACACTTCCTAGTTCATCCCTACAATGGACAAACTTTATGAGATATTTTGGAATACTGCCGCATTTCTCCATTTTTATTTTTCTGAGCTTATCTTTCAGTGCCAACTTCCTCTAGTCGCTGCTGCTTTGGAAAATATCTGTCAAAGCCTTCCACATTGGAAATAGAGTGGCTTTCCTATGAAGGCTTGACAAAATATGGTCCTTCTCACCTTCCAACAAAATTCTTCTTGTCTTTTCTACCTTTTTTTCCATGCATTAAGTCTTGCAGCATCGCTAGAAGCAGGCTTAGGAACATCGCTATCGATGAACTCCTTCAGCCCATTATCTTCAAGCACCACCCCCATCCTATCCTTCCAGGCTATGTAATTTGAGCTACCATCAAGGAAATACTTCAATCGCAACCCATTGAAAGACATTTCAATGAATACTCAACTGTCGCACCAAGAAATTTTTGCAGCAAATTCGAATTGTCCACCAGCACAAAAATCAACAATTATTCACAATTGCAATCTCTAGTGATCAATACTACTCCGATACCATGTAGAAATTTATTGATACTGATGTATTAACAGATCCTCCCGATCTCACAATATTTATCTTCTTTCAAAATACAGAATCCTTCCACTGTTAAACTTGCGGAAATCTAAAGCTCAATTGCAAACACATGTGAATAAATTCAAGCGCACATAACACAATTGTTTAACAGGAAAGCTTAAAGCTAAAAACCCCAACTATCATATATTATGTATATCAATGGAATCATGTAATAATCTCATAGAAAGCTTAGTACATCAAGCTCTCAGTACAATATAGATTCATTACACACTGTCATGCAGAAATTTGCATATCTATGCACCAATTTCTTGCCTCCTGACAGCCTGCCTCCACTGCACAATCCCTGCTGAAGAAGACCCCTGAATGAATTCGAATTTGCCTTGTCTTGACTGCGCAATCCTCATTGGAAACTCCAATTTGAGTCAGATGCATTGAATGCATCACTATAGTCACAACAGATAGTCCATCTCACCCTTTCACCTATCTCTCCACTGGGTCTCCACTGGAATTGACATGCACTGTAGTTAACTAATGTTTCTATTCAGTTGTTAGTGAGTTATTAGTTGTGAATTAATTAACTAATTAATTCACTTAACTATCACTAGTGTATCTTTAAGTTAGACTAGATACAACTAGCTCAACTAAGTTTAACTCACTTAACTAAGTTAAAATAAATAACAACTCCATAAAATACTCTTCCAACTCTGTCATAACTTTACCACTTTAGTTCTAACTGAGTCCTCCATGCTTGAGCCACCAATAAACCCTAGGAATTGCGTAATTCCTTCAGCCCACTGATTTGCCAAGTTTTTTCACTGGAATAAAATGCTTCAAGAGAATAAGTTTATGTTTTGTTAGATTATTATTAAGAGCTAATAAAAATTGACATGCATCTATTTTTAGATTGACGATATATAAATAGACTTCGCCCAATATTCTAAAAATAGAATTTCATCTATTTTTCACATTTGACCAACCATCTACAAATAGCATCCTGCAACTTATAGAATATGCTCACCACGTCTAAAAATAGACATACACCTAAAAATAGCCTGTGGGCCCCACTTAGTGAAGATGCTTACTTTTCACTAAGCTCATCATCTTGTTGAATCTCAAAAATATAAATAATTGTAAAATAATAAATCTAGAATAATATGATTTTTTTTAACATAATAAAGTTTAGAAAATAATGCAAAGAAATTCATGCTTAGAATTATCATTATTTTATTATGATATTACATACCAAAAATAAGAATATACATTAATACATTTTTTAAAATTTTGAAGATATCATTCACACACATTTAAAGCAATCAAGTATTTGTATTATTTTAGGAATGGACATAAAAAAAAAGAACTTGATACAGTGCATTGTTTTTGAGATCAACATAATTGCAAATGATCAAGTGAAATTATTTTAACATTAACACAATGAAAACCAATTAATTCAAAATACATATTATAATGTTTCGAAAAAAAGGGAATTAGTTATAAGTTTAAGTACTCTTCTTTATAAAAACCCATCTTAAATAGTATAAATGATTAAATAACACATGCACCATATCACTCTCTATTCTCATGATTGCCCTCATTATCTTCCAGGTCGCTTGGCATGATAACACTATTTTTCTCAAAAATATGTTTTGATCTAGGGTCATGTCTCAATACGAACCACCAATCCCTATCCAACATATCTGGGTAAAAAAAACACTTGGTTGTAGTGTTTGGGAAAAGCATAAGGCTCCTTAGCTTCATCCCACATCTTTCTAGAGTTGATACATATCAGCCTACTATCACGATCTTCCTTTACATTATTCTGATCAAAGGTGTCCCACCACATGCACCTAAAAATAACACATTTGAAAGAAGAGAAGTCCACTTCAATGATTTCTTGTGTCTTTCTAATGTAAGCTAACGTCCCTCGTACTAGGTTTTGATCACGGTGGCTATCTCGACTAGATTGATCAAAATCGACTTCCACTCCAGAGCCTTGTGTCATTTGTCCATCATCGACATTTTTTGTGCGAAAATGGTTTCTATATGCCCACATAGATGGGAACAAATGCACCTATAAAAAAGTTAAAAAATTCATAGTGTCATGTGTCTAATAACCCAATTGTTAAAATATTTCCACTCTGCAGCATGTGTCATTTGTCCATCATCGACATTTTTTGTGCGAAAATGGTTTCTATATGCCCACATAGATGGGAACAAATGCACCTATAAAAAAGTTAAAAAATTCATAGTGTCATGTGTCTAATAACCCAATTGTTAAAATATGAAATATAGATGTTACATTTCAAAGGTGCATTATTAAGTTTAAAATGTACATAAATATACTATTACCGAGTTGTTGCACCCAATCCCTACGTTTAGCACATCCTCTTCAGCACGTGGACAACAACCGGTTGCACTGTATTTCTCTCTGACTTGGTCAGAAACCCAACTGTTGGGGCATATAATTAGCATATTTTCTTTTAAATGATCGGGATAAGGCACACTTGTACCATTCAACCGTCTGAATTCTTTCATGTCACTATCACATTTCATCCTCTTTTGTTCGTACAATGCCACCCATGGTTGTGTCACTTCAAAATTGTAAATAACAAATTTATTGATTGCTTCAATTTCTGTATTCACCGATGAAATAAAACCGGCATATAGTACATATGAGATCAAAATATATATTATATCAAATTTCAATGTGATTATTTACTTTGTGTAAATTTGAAAAATTATAAGTCTCTTACTATTTATCACGCGCCTTTTTTCATTCATTTGGAGAAGCTCCCCTTCTCTTTTTTCTTCATCCCTTTCATCATCCCAAATCACCGCACTTCGTTTGTTATAGATCTGCTTGATGTACTCACTAGCATAATAGAAAGACTCATACGATATGTACCCCTCTACCATAGACCCCTTGAGTTTTTCCCTTTGTTGAACAAAACCTTTCAATTTCTTCATGTACCTCTCTAAGAAGAACATCCAACGACAAGAAACCACCCCAACTAATTCAACCTCATCTACTAGGTGGATTAGAAGATGAACCTGCAATTCCATGAAACTCGTTGGCAGTTCCTTCTCAAAAATACAAACAATATCAACTATCTCTTCATGCCACTATGGAATACTATCACATGAATCTCCTTTGACGTGATCCAACGTACAAATGTAGATAATTTAGATATGGCACATCCTAGGTCTTGGGGGAAGTCATGTTTCACACACCCACGCATGAATAAAATATAATGACACTGCAAAGTTATAAACACATGAAATAATATACAAAATTAGCTATGTTTTATGATCCCTGCATGGGATAAAATTTATTAATATAAGAAATAATAAAATCATGCTTTTGACATTATACGTACTGATAGAAGATTCAAATGGTCGTGTGATTTCAAACCCGACAAATGGTCTTCCACAGTGAAGCAGTGTTGTGGTGAAGACCCATATGAAGATGGCATCCTCACACCCATTATAACTTCCTTTTCCAAAGAAAGATCATGTTTTTTTAAAATCCATGGGATATCACCTTCTTTGAAATACCAATTAGAGGGACCAGCCTGTAATCTTGTACTTTCTAATTGTCTTGGCTAATGTTTCTTTTTAGTTTTTGAAGTAAAAAGATCTTTCCTAACAACCAATGTTTCACTTTGTTTCGATGATATGTGCCTCCATAAAGAAGATGAAACATTTTTAAATATATGCATGGTATCTAATAAGTGGGTAATATTAAGATACTCCCAATATGGGAGGTTATAAAATATAGATTTCCTTTTCATCCAAATGGGAAATTTCTCAACATAGGTGTCAAATAATTCTGGATCATCGAACATAGGCTCCCCATTTGAATCAAACATTTCTATGAACTCCTTTTCCTCTCTCTCATATTCTCTAATCCATTCAACTGGTGTCGTTATTGTAGGCCTTTGGGTTCTCTCTCGTTTACCATTGAAAGTGGATGTTGCTCTTCTGTAAGGGTATTATTCTAGGAGGAATATCCTGGAGCAGTCATACACTAGATTTCATAGGTCGTTGGAACATCTAGCTTTCATAGAAGGTCCACAACATTTACATCCATAATACCCTTTTGTTACAAGACCTTGTGAAATTATTGTATAAAATATGCATGGCACATTAAATAATATCATGAATATCATAACAATTACAATGAATTAAATATGTAATATGTGAAATAATATTGTTACGTATATAAAAAATCAATAAACATGTAATTTACCAGAGCAAACTCCAAAACCTGGATAAACATGTGTTGTGTAAGCACATATGCCATACAACATAAAAATACTCTACTCCAGTGGGTCTTTATACATCCTATACATTTATCCCATCCCATAATTCCTTCAATTCATATACCAGTGGTTGTAAGTAGACATCCATATTCTTCACTTGTCTTCTACCAGGGACTATGAGAGCCAACATAAGATGTTAATTATTCACAGAAAACCATGGGGGATATTGCTATTGATCACTACTATAGGCCAAATATAATAGTTGGTGTTCTGGAGGGAATATGGGTTGATGCCATTCATGGCTATGATGAGTCGTAGACTTTGTACTTCATCCTTGAATTTTTCGGACCATGTATCCTCTATATGCTTCATGGCTATTGAATTTGTTGGGATTCACATAACTCCCAACTCACTTCTATGTGAGGCATGCCATCCCTGAAACATAGCTAATTATTTGTGATGAAAAATCCTTTGAATCCTTGGGATTATAGGCATGTGCCTCTATCTTAAAAGGAGGACCACGTGATTTACCCTTCTTTTTTTTATTTATCATACCTGTCATGCCCACATTTCAGACACATCTCTTTGTCTACATATTCTCCTCTATATAGAATACAATCATTTGGACATGCATGATATCAACACCCAACATTTTCAACAATTTATTTGCCTCTTCGCAGCTACCGGGAAAGACATTATCAATCGGAAGAACCTTATCTTTAAATAACCAGTGGTTGGTCATGGACAATATTAAATGTACATTAATGGAAATAATTATTAACGTTCATAAAATTGACCATTTCTAATGTTGATTGTGTGATTATATTTCTCAAAATATAAGGGACTTTATGGTCAATTACCTCAAAAATTCGAAGAAACATGCATTCAACAAGGAAAAAATTTCTTTCAAGTTGTACAGTAACATCGTTATCCCTAAATGGGTAGACTTTGACTAACCTCCAGGTCCAAAGAGAGGGTTGGTGGAAGAAAATTTAAGGCTTTCGAAAAAGGTATCAACAATATGAGCATCATTTCCTAGTTGATCACCGTTCTAGAACACATCTAACAAGATTGTCTCCATGGAAGTCGTATCCCTTAATTAATCATCCATACCAACCTATATTTGGTTGCCTCCATTTCCATCCTGTGAGGAAATACTATTGTTGTAGTCATTACTAATTGGTGAATCTGGACGTAGTGGGAATTGAATAGGTGGTTGATTCAACCATTCTTGGTATCGTTCCTCTCCAATTTTTTCTCTTAATTCAACATTCTCTCGAGTTTACATTGTCATGGGGTGCAACAAAAAATGGTAGTTAGGTCAGTCATCATCAGTAGAATCCTAATAATTTCAAAAAATATGTCTGAACATGATTAGTACAAAATCGATTATATCAATTAGTAAACACGTCAATGCATGATTAAATGGTTTGACATTGAAATAATTACATTATACCAAACAATTATTATTACCATCATTTTCCTAGGATTGTGGCTAGAATATGGCATGTTAAAATTGGTAGGGTGAAGCGGTTGTCCATTTTCATCTACCAACCACGCCTTGTGGTATGTTGCTCCTAATAAGAGCTTCCGATATTTTGGAATTGTTTAAATATTTTGTGTATCTGAACTCAATTTTGAATATGCATGAACCTGAAAATTTGTATACATTAATTTTATTCAGCTAATTGACATGGATAAAATAAATAAATTCAATTAGATAATGAAAATATAAATAAAATTTGAAGTAATTACATTTGGAGATAGATAGGGAGAACTTCGTGATGGACTTTGAGAAATATTATGGAACGAGCTGGATTTTGAAGAATTGTCCATTTGATATAATTATGAGACTTTCGCCCTGAATTTGAGCAAAATTAACAATACATTTTGGTGTACATACCTAAAATTAATTTTAGTGCCTTAAAAAAAGACTTATTTTTATCGATGCTAATGTATTTTTAATTGCACCGGTGTAGTTTTATTAAGGGACGCATTGATGTTTTTAGTTAACAAACACACCGAATATCAAGAAAAAAAGTGCAACTTTATTTTTTTGAAGTGAAAAAAAAGCAGTAAATTGAAAAATGGGTGACAAATGATTTTCGGAAATCTAATTTCATAAAAAGTTCTTTAAATAGTAAAATCTATTCATTATTTCATTATTTTTGCAAAAGCATTCAGGGAGGAATTTGCACGAGAGACATACCTGGAGCAAGAGAGCACGAGAGCACTGTGGAACAACAAAATACTTTCGAACAATAGCACTGTTCAGAGAATCAGAATTTGAAACATATGGTGATTCGCACAAAAACCCCGTACTATAGTAAAATTGTTAAATTTTACTGTAATAATTGCTTTTTTTATAGTTTCTGTTAGATTTAATACATGCATAGCAAAAATTTTAAATTTTACTGTGCATTTTACTAATAAAATCATTTACAATATCTATTCCTATTTACATTTAATTAAAATTCAAAGAAAATAAAAATTTTAAAAATCCATTCTTACTTTAAACCCTTTCTTCTTCTTATTTATGTGACTTCACAATTAGGACTTTTCATTTTAGATTTATAGGGTTTGTATTACTATATATATAGGTGTATGAAATATAACCTGCAGGTCCACTTGCAGAGTCAGATCCCAATCCATGTCGGCCCTTGCATGATTTTTTTAAAAACAACTTTTTTCTTAATCGGTGCACATTGTTTAAAATAGTGCATCAGTGCATGATTGTAGTATAGCGCACCGGGCACATACTAACAAAAAACATTGTTTGATAAAAATAAAAAAAACTATTAATTTATATTTATGTTAATTGGTGTTCCAGTATTAATATAATGCACCGGGTCTCCTTGTTGACAAAGAGCACCGTACGATGTTTCTACTGTATTTGTAGTGCGTTTATAAGAATCTATCACACCGCGTTCGGTGTGTAAGTTGCGAAAGGCACATCGTTTTCTTGAGACTTTTTCACCTGAAAAGTATGTGATTTATTTATAAAATATATTAATGAATGGTACAGGTTTCATATTGATAAAAAAATCGCTGACAAGAGTTCAAGTAACAAAAATACTAATAGCACATCATAGGAAAGAAAAAAAGGAAAGTTCTTAGAATTTACAAAAAATATTATTTTTGAACTATACGTAAGTTTAACTAATATGTATTGCTTAGTGTGTATCACACAGAGCCACAAAATGATGAATTTTGATAAGATTATTTATGATCTAAGACCAAAAGAGCGTAAAATCTTGATGGAAAAATTACAGAAGGATGAATCAAGTGAATGAAAATATACTATCGATCCAATATGAGTTTATTTTTTGAATTTGCATTAATAATATACTTAAAAATATTAGATAACATGTTTCAAAAAATATATTAAATCATATATGTTTAATGTTCTACAGGGACCAACAATGAAGAAAATGAATGTTATTCTAAGAAAAATAAAATAGAACATGCAAATGAAAATGAATTTCTCCTCAGCTCATCTTGAGTGGTGCTGAAGGTTAAAAAAAGGGGGGAAAACTTTTACAAAACTTTGAGGGATATATTGGAACGAATGTATAAACATTATTTCCACTTACAATACAAAAATCAATCCAATGATTCCAAGAACCAAATTTTATTTAAGCTACAAGATGAGTTTCCAGAGTATTGGTCAATGAGACATGTCAAACTTTTAATAGCAAAAGCCTACAACAACAAAAAAGGAGGATTGAAAAATCAATATTCCTTTAAATTTTTTTCCAGAATTATATGTATATATTACTACAAAGAAATCATTTATAAATATCACTTTTTTTTTATATTTACTTTTCGTATATCAATATAAAAATTAAATAGTTTATTGTCATGTTACATTTTCGGGAAGAATATGAAAATCTCAAAGGATGAATGAGTTGATATCAGAAATATGCGAGTAGGAATGTCCAAAAAGGTGTAAAAGGAGATGGTCAAAGAAATGAACATAATTGAATCACATGAGGAGCCATCTCAACAACAACGTGCTTCAAATGTAATATGTAATCATTGATTTTTTTTTTATTAGGTACAATAAACAAACAATTTAGAATTAAATATTAATTTTTAAATATTTTCTTTCAGAAAAGAAAAGAAAATGGAACTCATTTAGCACATGAAACAGCACAACAAGGAAGAAAAGGGTTGATATCTATTTTTGTGAGTAATTGTTACTTTGTTATAACAACTTAACTAGATTTATTTTTTGTATATTTTAAGTTGTTTTACAACAATCATCATTGAATGTCTTCAAATAGGCGCTAATATAAAAAGAAGAACCATCAGAATAATTGATTGACATTGGCTTAAATATGGGTTGTTAGTATATGTTGGCATATCAGAAATTAATTGTATAATTTGTAAGCATCTATCTTGTTTTACTTAGCTCCATCTATAATTAATAGAACAAAAAAATCTTGTATATTAAATCTATGATTTTTTATGAGGTATGAAACTTGCAGGAAACAAAGTATAGAACTATGCCAACAAATGAATTGTTGAAACATGGAACTAAATTTGGTTTTGAAAGAATGTGTATAGTTCATGAGTCAATTCTTTCTATGGTACATTTCTTTTCAATTTACATTGATGTATATTATTTAATATTGAAATTTTCATTATTATCACCAATGTGTATACACTCATTACACTTTATTTTTATGTTTCTAGATGGAACTTGAAGAAGAAAAAAAATATATCAACACAATGAACAAAACATTCCTCCAAATAACCCAAGTTATATAAGTAGCTCGAGCAGTGACAACAGTTCCAGCAAAGAATGATGATCAATATGTTTGGATATCAAAGCAAGGCGTTGTATTTTTTGAAATATTCGTTTGTGAAATGAGACATTTTGTTTAATGTAATGGACATAGTGTCCCAATTGAAAGACAAAGGGTGTCTTATATATATATACATACACATATACACATACATATACATATACATATACACATATATATATATATATATATATATATATATATATATATATATATATATATGTTTTAATTCATTCTATTGTGTTCTCCATTGTCATTTTGAAATGTTACACCACTGATTAAATATATGGATGATTAAATATTATAATGAAGAGATGCGAAATCTGATGATATGATATAAAAAATTCATCCAAACATCACATTCAAATGCACTAATAAAAATTTAATTGATATGATTATTTTTATAAGATATGTGTTGACTTTTCATGAATAATGAATTTTAAAAAATCACAATAATTGCACTGTCACAAGTCGATGTTTCTAAAAAATAGAAAATTGACACCAATGCAAGTTAGTTACTATGCACTGGTGCATTTGTATGATACTATGCACATGTGTGTTTCTACGACCTATGGGCACCGCACCAAATACCAATACCAATTAGAATGCTCGTTGCGCTTTATCGGCGACTACCACCCGAGAGGGCAGATAGGAATTACATGCACTAGTATGGGTTGCCTTCAACGCACTGGTGCATTTTTATAACTTAACAGCCCAGTGCATTTTAACACCTAAATGATCCAGTGCATTTTTACACCTTAATGATGTCGGTACATGCACCTTCTATCAGCTCGGTGCGTCTTTGTAGGTGACACACATTGGGATGTTGCTAAATGCCCCGGAGCTTCCGAAATTTTTTCTCCATGCTGGTGCTTGGTATATTTACAATACCAGTGTGTACATGGTAAAACACATGGGTGAATTCACACATGATGCACACATCGATGAGAAAAACATCCATAAAAACCTTCGACTGCCCAGTTTTTTTTAGTTGTGTTGAAGTTCTGCTAAAAGCTCCGTCAAAACATCTGTTACTAAAAATGAATGTTGTAGAATTTTTTTTTTGACAATTTTGGCCAATAATATAACATCAAAAACCTCCTTTATAACCTCCCCTAGAGGGTCTTTTCCTTGTAGTGTTTATGTTTAGCCTCTCCAATACTAAAAATTAATCTTCCCTAGGAATTCACACCAAGCCCTAGCTTTGCCACTTGGCCTTAAAGGGATTGAATTAGGTCAAGAGAGAGAAGGGTGAAAGCATGAACATGGTGTAACACCCTCCTCCCACATACACCTAATCTAATCATTCCATCGGGGTAAACATGTGACAAAGAGTTAATATGATATGATTCAACTCCCAAATTAAATCTAAGGAAATGGAACCTCCATGACAAGACCAATCTGACCTTCCACACATGTTACAAAACCTTCATAAGCCAACCAACCCCTGAGACAAATTGAAATTTTGTTGGTTTGAACCCTCAACTGCTCCCATGACAGACCATGCATGCTATTGAGGCCTTCCAATCGCTCTCACAACATGGCATGCTAGTGCCTATGGACTTTTCCTTTTTCTAGGCTAGGTCACAGGCCACTACACAAAACTTCATGAAACCTTCATTTCAATGGAATAAGGCCACTAATGAAATTATTAGATTGAGGGCTTGACCAGACCCCTACTAACCATGACATGATTTTTGTTAAACATGTCACAAATATGTATTCTACAAGTCATAACAACATATCTGAGCATAGGTGTCTCATATTTATCTGAGATTCATAAGGGAGAATTCATGCTTATCACAATAGTTGCACTATTATCTATTAGGTCATATATTCATTGTTCATTCATTTTCTAATGAGAACATGATAAGATACATACCTCAAGTTTATGATAAAACATACTCATAGCTAGCATATAACCAAAATAAATGACGAGGATATAACATCCATAAAATAAAAATATAAACAAGTATATTTCCCCATAAAATACAATGGGAAAGATCTATTATTAACATATGCAAAATTCAACTAGGTCTGGGACTTCCACGTACCACCCAACCATAGATTGGGTTGAATGTTAGGTCCCTATAATACTAGTATAGCCCCTTATTGTTATTGTTAGTGTAGCCCCCTTATTATTGTTGTGCCCCATAGAATCCCACTATTGTTATTGTTGTTCCCTTACATTATTATTTTTATATAGGCATTGGTTATATCGTGACCCCTTAGACTCCTATATATACAAAGGAGGTATTATCATTTGTATCATCCAAGAATTGTTCATTTATGTAATGTAAAATAGGTTTCCCCTTCGAAGAGGATAATTTTTAATTCATTAATCTATCTTTTATTCTATTTTGTGAGTTGCTTGCATAAAATTTGGTATTAGGTTCTTGGATTCTAAGGTTTCACTTCTTCAAATAGGTCATATTGGTATTTTCACTATAAATTTTTTCTTCAAGGCTTCTGAACTTGAAATTGTGACCACGTGGAGTTGATTCTTGTTGAATGTATTGTACTAATTTTAGATATTATTTATCTATATTTTCGGAGATATGATCCGAGGAAGTTACAGTTTTTGTAGGCTCCAGAATTTAGTCTCAAACAAGTGAGAAAGGGAAAATCGTCATAACTTTTTCTCTGTGTAATATTTGAATTACGTAAAAATTGAATGAAAGAAAATGAACTGTAGCTTTTCGTGTATCAATTTTAGAGCCAAAGGTCAAAACAGTGACACATGGAATTATGTACAAGTTTGACCTACCAAACCAGCCTATAATCAGGACATCATGGGAGATTAGGTAGGAATAACTCTTTATTGAAGGCTCAAATATCAGTCTGACTCGTGGGCTTCGAAAGGAGAATCATAGGGATACCATAGGATGAAATTTTAGACCTTGGAGATCTAAATCTATAGAGATACAACAAATTCAATATCGAGCTCCTACAAAGTAAGAAAATGGTGTGTATTTATTTTAAATTGACGTAAGTTTTGTTTGAAAAATCAATTTGAAGTGACTCAAGGGGCATAATGAAGAATAAATATCATTGTTTGATTCTAAAATTAGTCAAAGAAAGAAAATGGAAACACCTATTAAGCAACCATAAATATCTACTATGATGCATGAAGAAGAGGAAGAAATGCAACATGATATATCAAAATTACGAGACCAAGTGCAACAAATTTTTCTCTCGCAAAGAGTAACCAAAATTGAAATCGAAGCTAAGATGAATAGTTTGAATAATGGTTTAAAAGAATACATGGAAGTTTTAAAGGATGGATTAAAAGTGGACATGGAAGCTAAGATGGAAGGTTTGAAGGAAGGTTTAACAAAGCTGCTACAAGAAATTATTACTAATGATGAAAAGGTATTAGATGAAACTCATGATGAGACTAAAAGGAATGTTAATCATGATTTCATAGACTCTAAATTTGGATTAAAGACCCACTATATTCCAAAGACAGATATGATGAAGTTTGATCGCAAGGATCTGGTAACATGGATACTACAAATGGAGCAATATTTTTATCTCCATAATGTGCAACACACACAAAATGTATGTGTTACAACTTTGTATTTATAACTCAACCTGTTTTTATGGTATCAATGGCTTTGTTCTCATAAACCACTTGTCAGTTGGTCCATTTTTACAGAGGAAATGATAGCACATTATGAGGATACAAATAGCAACACTGTTTTTAGCCAATTTATAGATCTCAAACAAAAGGGTTCAATGGTATAGTGCATTTAGGACTTCCAAAAATTTAATATCAGGGTAAATGATATTCTAGAGGAGCATAGGATTGATGTCTTCATAGGGACCTTATAGGATAACATCCAACATGAGGTTCTCCTTTGGCAACTCTATTCATCGGAGAAGGGATTCAGGGTGGCAAGAAAATTTGAAAGAAAAATTATGGCAACAAGGAAGTCTACCACTCACAACTATAAAGATGGACTTTTTTTTCTCCTTGCCTTCCACTACCTACAATGTTGACACCACAACAATTGGAGGAAAAAATATAAAAAGGGCTCTGTTACAGTTGTGATAGAAAATAAACTAAAGGTCATAAGTTTGCTAAGAATAAATTATTTTACATATAGTGTAAAGAGGAGGAAGAAAAGGAACAAGAAATGTTAAAATAAGAGGATATACACCAAGAAATAACGGGCCCAAATAAAGAAGAAATGAATCCTACCATATATTGTAATGCATTGGCATGAATTACCACTCCTCAAACCCTAAATATAGAAGGACATATGAATAAGAAAAAGTTAATAGTGTTGATTGATTTGGGTAGTACCCATAATTTTATTCATTGTAAGATAGCCAAGGAATTGAATTGCTTCCTATATCCAGCACTAGAGTGTCAAGTGATGGTTGCAAATGGAGAACTATAAATTGATCTAAAAAGTGATATAATATAAAGATATCCATGGGGTATTATGTATTTAATATTCAAATTCTTTACATTCCAATGGGTGGTGTCGATGTTGTAATAGGATTCCAATGGTTACAATCTTTGGGGACGATAGCTTTTAATTTTCAAGAATTTTTCCTGCATTTTTTTGGGAAGGAAAGGAAGTTGAATTGAAGTGTATTGCAGGGAAACTGGGAAATATTATCATCTCTAATGGCATGACAAATATTCTAAATAAAGAAAATAGGGGCATAATTTCACAATTATGCTCACTGTAGGTTCAAACATCGAAATCATCTATTTCTCAAGATCTCCAAAAATTCATGGACAATCATTCCAATCTATTTGAGACTCCTAAAGTCCTTCCACCTATTCATGATCATGATCATGTTATTAATTTGATTATAGGAAGTGTTCCCCCAAACATATGGCCTTACAGATATCCATATTCCCAAAAGAATGAAATTGAACGTATGGTTGCAGAAATGCTCGAGACCGATATAATTCAACCTAGTCAAGGTTCTTTCTCTGCTCCAGAAGTATTAGTGCACAAGAAGGATTGATCATGGTGCATGTGTCGAGATTATAAGGAGATCAAAAAGCTCACTATTAAAGATTAATTTCCCATTCTTGTCAATGATGAATTGTTGGATGAATTACATGGAGAAATTTACTTCACCAAGTTGGATCTTCATTCAGGATATCATCAAATTAGAATGAAGAAAGAATACATTCCAAAAATAGAATCCATAACTCATAAAGGTCATTACGAATTTTTTGTCATGCCTTTTGGCCTTACTAATGCACCTTCCAAATTTCAAGGTTTGATGAATTCCATTTTCAAACCCTTCCTTAGAAAATTTGTGTTAGCATTTTTTGATGATATACTAATCTACAACAAGTCTTGGAAGGATCATGTTCAACATGTTGACAAGGTGCTAAAACTATTGGAGGAGAAATAATTATATGAAAAAACCTCCAAATGTTTCTTTGGAGTAAAAGAGGTGGAATTTTTGGGTCATATTGTACCTCATGAGGTTGTTCAAGTAGACCTTAACAAAATTAAATCCATTAAGGAATGGAAAAACCTCAAAAACATAAAGCATCTTCGAGGATTTCTCGGGTTGACAAGGTATTATCACAATTTTGTTAAGAATTATGGGAGAATATTGGCACCTCTAACATCATTACTGAAGAAAGATGCATTTTCTTGGACTCCAAAAGAAACTAGTATCTCATGAGGTTTTTTAGGTAGACCTTAACAAAATTAAAGCCATTAAGGAATGGAAAAACCCCATAAACATAAAGCATCTTCAAGAATCTCTCACATTGATAGGGTATTATCAAAATTTTGTTAAGAATTATGGGAGAATAGTGGCACCTCTAACATCATTATTGAAGAAAGATGCATTTTCTTGGACTCCAAAAGAAACTAATGTGTTTGATCATATCAAAGAGGCAATGAGAAAAGCACCAGTTTTAGATACGCCAGACTTCAAAAAAACCTTTATCGTGGACTGTGATGCCTCAGGAAATGGAATTGGTGTTCTTTTAATGCAATAAGGAAGACACATTTATTTTGAAATTCATCCAATCAAAGGAAATTATTTACACAAGCCTATTTATGAAAAGGAAATGTTGGCATTATTACATGCACTAAAGCAATGGCGACCTTACCTAATGAGAAGACGCTTAAAGGTAAAAGCAGATCATGATAATCTTAATTATGTTTTGGAACAAAGATTATCTTCAAAAGAGAAGTAAAAATGGGTCACAAAAATGTTGGGTTATGACTTTGAAATCATCAACAAAAGGGGAAGAAAAATGTTGTTGTGGAAGCATTGATTTTTTCCATTTCTATTATCCAACCTGAGTGGATAACAGAAGAAAAAGATGAATGGAATAATGATGAAGAGGTACGGACACTCATTTAAAATTTTCTACAAGATCCCAGTACATATGTTACATTTAGCTAGAAAAATTATTCATTATGGTACAAATATTTCTTATATATTTGTAGGAATTCCCAACTCAAACAAAATATTATTTTGGAATTCCATACCTCTCCCTTATGAGGACACTTAGGATTTTTTTTTTTAAATTACCACAAGGACAAGAAGGATTTTTTTTTTTATGGCCTTAAATATTATATTCAGAATTTTGTGGCGGAATGTTTGATTTCCTGACAAAATAAATTTTATACAATTAAGACCCCGGGTCTATTACAACCTTTAGTCATTCGAATTCAGTGTTGGGAGGAGGTCTCAATGGATTTTATCACATATTTACCCAAGTCTGATGGAAAAAATTTCATCATTGTGGTAGTTGATAGACTTACCAAGTATGCACACTTTTTTGCATTATCTCATCCTTTTAAAGCCAACACGGCTTCTAATGCATTTATGGAAAAAATTCAAAATCTTCATGGAAAACCAAGATTATTGTAAGTGACATAGATCCCAATTTGACTTGAAATTTTTGACAAAATTATTTTCTTTTTTTGGTACTCAATTAGCTCATAGCTCATCTTATCATCCTCTATATGATGGGTAAACTCAGATAGTGAAAAAATATTTGGAAGTATATCTTCATTAATGTGCATCTGATAAACAAACAAAATGGTTCAAGTGGTTACCTCTAGCGAAATGGTGGTATAGCACTTCCTTCCATACTGCAGAAAAAATGACCCCATTTATGGCACTTTATGGATATCATCCACCATCCATCACATCATTTTTAAGAGAAAATTATAAGGTTCAAGCAGTGGAAGATTGCATCGAACATCAACAACAAGTTCTCCAACTCTTAAAGGTTAACCTCACTCTGGCACAAAATCGAATGAAATGATAGGCATATCAGGATCATAATGAAAGAATTTTTGAGGTAGGCGACATGGTATTTTTACCGCTAAAACCATACAAAAAAAATTTCCTCAAGCAAGCTAAAAAGAATAATAAATTATCTCTGAGGTACTATGGTCCTTACAAGGTCTTGCAAAATTTTGGTACTATGTCATACAAATTGGAGCTACATACATCTTCCCAAGCACACCCAATTTTCCATGTTTCATGCTTAAAGAAAGTTATCGGTGACAAGATTCCAGTTCAAACAATGTTTCCATAACATATCGAAGAAGGAAAAATCATATTTGAGCTTGAAGAAGTCACAGAAATAAGAACCTAACAACTACATAATTGATCAATTTCAGAGTATATAATTAAGTGGAAGAACTTACTCACTGAAGAATCCACATGGGAGGATAATAATTTTATACATAAGCATCTAGAACTACTCAAGCGTTGAGGAAAACACTTTTTTTAAGGAGAGGGGCATGTTAGGTCCCTATAATACTAGTATATCCCCTTTATTATTATTGTTAGTGTAGCCCCCTTATTATTGTTATGCTCCATAGAAGCCCACTATTGTTATTGTTGTGCCCTTACATTATTATTGTTATTTAGGTTATGATTATATTGTGACCCCTTATAATCCTATATATACAAAGGATGTATTTTCATTTGTACCATCCCATAATTGTTCGTTTATATTGTGAAAATGAGGTTTCCCCCTCAAAGAGGATAATTTTTAAGTCATTGATCTATCTTTTCTTCTACTTTTTCAGCTGGTTGCATAACACTAAACCAAATATGTCTTTCAACCAATCACCCTTGTGCCATATTTCAAGCATGTATATGGAATCTCAAGGAATAAACAGAACAAAACCAAACCAGTGCTTCCAGAGGACAAACCATCTCAACCCTCAACAAGTGATTCCACCTCATGGTCAGAAATCATTAACCATCACCAGATCGGTCTCTACCCAACTTGTCCAGGGTTCTAGAGCATTTGTTCGAACCAGGGCTTCCAGGACTAGTAACTCAACCCACAACTATTGTTGGGCTTTCAGAGTATTTTTCCAACTAGGTCTTCTAGGCCTAGTAACTCAACCCACCAAGGGCTTGAAGAGCGCTTGTCCAACCAAGGCTTCCAAGACTAGTAACTCAACCCAAGTTGTTACAGGGCTTCCAGGAACTAACAACTCAACCCACAACCAAAGGAACATGAGCACCAACCCAAAAAAAGAAGAAGATAAAACCCATAACACCATGGCTATCCAGGAAATGGAAAGGGTAGGAAAAACCACTATCAATATAAGAAATCCTCCATTCCAATGAAATATCATAACCAGGAAACCATACATGCAACTCGGTACCTGCAAGAAAAACCCATTGTAGTTTTTGATCTCAATGTCCTCTTGTGCTTTCCTACTCTTCCTTTTCTTTCTTGCTCCAAATCCCAAGTATGACACACTCCTCCAAGAGTGCTCCAAGAAAACTCTAAGTTTCCAAGAGTATGAGAGAGAGAGAATATATTGAGAGCTCCAAAAATGAGCTAGAAAAAGGTAAAAACTGGTCCTCATAAGCCTTTTTATTAATGAGGCCTCTATTTTCTTCAATTTTCCATTATTTTCCTTCATTTTCCTCTTCACATGTAACCTATGACCTTTCACCTTTAGTTTTTCCTAATTTCCATTATTTTCATAAATAAAATGCCACTAAATGCCACTTTTCCTTCCAAATATTTTTACATTGTCTTTTCTAATTTCCATAGACATTAATTAATCACAAGTGATCCCCATCACTTTTTGTTTCCCAAAATTCAGCTTTGAATATGTGTCCCATGACCATAGTTATTATTTTTTCTTTATTAACTTTATTACATGAAGTTTTGACGAAGGTTGTTACAAAACCCTCCCCCTTGGGGGAACACCATCCTTGGTGTTCAATGACACCTACAACCAACAATACTGTTGAAATCAAAACATACTTCCCATGTACTTTATAACTTATATTTTTGAGTTATTTATAATGATTAACCTACTAAGAATCAAAAAAACATGACAACATAACAACCGTAACAACATGATACCCATACCACTTATTGGAGCTTTAGAACACAACTCATGGCGGCATTTACATGCATATACATATATACATATACCAAAATATTACACCAAAAAAAATACCAAAAACATTCTCTAAACCAGTGAATAGAGAAGGATACATAGCCCACATCTGATCCTCCATATCCCATGTAGCTTCATCGAGCCCAAAGTGCTTCCATTGCACTTTAACCTACTCAGTTTCTCAGTTTTAAAGCATGATCATATTTCTCTGCAAAATATGTTGAGGTTCTTAATATAGACCATTCAATCACATGATCAAAATATTTAACATACTTCTTAAGCAATGACACATGGAAAACATCATGGACTTTCACTATGTGAGGCAGTGCAAGTGGATAGGCCATTGGTCCAATCCTTTCAAGAATCTTGAAAGGTCCAAAATATCGAGGTGTTAGCTTGTCACATGATCCAATCTTCAAGGATTTATTCTTGGGCTTGATGTGCAAGTAAACCTGTTCCCCAACATGAATCTCCTTAAGCAACTTGTTCTGGTATGCATAAATTTTATGTCTTTCCTATGTTATCTTCATATTCTTATTTATTACCTGCATTTCCTATTCCATCTCTGCCAACATGTCTGGTCCAACTGACACCCTATTCACTCGATCACTCCAATTGATGGGAGTATTACAACTCTTCCCATAGAGTACCTCAAACAAACTCATCCTCAGTGACTATTGATACCCATTTTTTTAATCAAACTCAACCAATGGAAGGTACTCCTCCCATATCTTATGTTGATTCATCTATTACACAACATTTTTTCATTGTCCTTGTACTCCCTGTTCCCGAATCTTGGAGAACCCATATATTTATCCCTATGTACTTTTTTTATCATGAAAACATGCCTTTGGATCCCTTAAATTCTAAATATCAATCTCTATTTTAATCATTTCTAGAATAGCTCCCTAAAAACCAACTTTTTTAGAGTAGCCCGACCCTTCAATGTCTCACCAACACTTATGGAAAATCCTTAGCCTATGACTAGCGTTGATCGCCGCTGTATGAACCCCATAGCCATGCCAATATACTTCTAGAAGATTTTTAAAAATGGAAACGAAGCTTCATGGCCTAGAAGATTCGTGGGGGGAGAGCTCGATGTTTGTCGATCAGGATATGGTTGAGCTTCCTCCTTTGGGTCTCTTGTTCCTACAAAAGAGGAACCACCCAAGGAGATAAGCCATTCTCCCATCATAAGTGGATCCATGTCCCCTCCTCCATCACTATTATAGGTCAATTTGGGCACCATTCCCAATGACCTGGTTAACTGGACATCATCTCCAGGACCAATGATCAAGGGTCTATCATTTTAGTTGCTACTTTCCCTAAGATAAGAAACAAGACAAATTAAGAAAGACTTTCATCAAGAAAAGGTTTCCAAGGTTTGAAGCTTATTATATAGCATATGAGAGCTCACCAACGTAGGCTCTAAGGGGCATAAGTGCATTGCATATGCAGGTAGCCCCATGCAAGGCTGCTCTACAAAGCACTTCCTGACATTCACAGTGCATTGTTCACATTGAGAGTGAAATTCTCATTGTTCCAGAATCTCCACTTGGTCAGTGCCTTCTAGAAGAGTTCAAATGTGTCAAGCTTCGGATCCAAGCATCCATTTTACATCTACATGACTGGAAACATGTCTTTCCTATTATTGGAAAGTCATTGATTGCAAAAAAACCTATAATTCATCAATAAATTGAGCACAGATCTAAGTGCTTGAGGAGGAAGAAATTGAGTAGAGAAATGCTGGAGAATTTTCAATTGAGAGCTAGATTTGTGTAGCTGCTTCTGGAGAGATTTATATTGTGATGAGGCTTGGGAACGTTGCTGGAAGGTCACTTCAAATCAATCACTAGGTTGTAACCTCTCCTTCTATCATCAATAAAGAGTACTGCTTATTTTTCCCTATATGCATCTGTATTGGCTTTGATTTTCCATATTGTAAGATCTTGGTTGATGTGTATGGTTTATACTTTACTGATTTAGCTAACTATCTTTAATAGATATCTATATTATTGCATCTTCTACTGTTTCAGTGTTCTTTCTTGTAGGAAGCATTCAGCCCAAAAAAACCGCTTGAATTTGAAGCTGCAATAGAAGCGACAGAAGGAGCCATTTGGAAGTGATTGAACAAGTAAGTCTCCAATCATCTCTGTGTATCTGTTCTAAGTTAGGAGAAATATTCATATAGTCTTTCACCTTTTTTTCTAGACTAGCACCTGTCTAGAGAAGCGTGATTTATCCGTAATTCACAATTCTGGCCCAACAAATTGGCGACTCCGCTGGGGATAATTTCTCTTAGTTATAGGTGTTTAAGCCTTTGATTTGCTTTGTTTATCCACCTAGTAGTTGTTACTCATAAAGATTAAAATTTTTCAAAGTCAAATTTGCAAAGACAGTGAGTTAAACAGTAGTATTTTTCTTTGCATACTGCGCCCAACGCACCCTTAGACTGGACACAGTGCTTTGCAGAGCACTGTCTCCCTTCCTAGCCTATGTTGCTTAGGTCCCTATATTACTAGTATAGTCCCTTATTGTTGTTAGTTTAACCCCCTTATTGTTATTATTGTACCCTTTTAACCCCCATATTGTTATTATTGTGCCCTTAAATTATTATTGTTAGGTCGGCTAGGATTACATTGTGGCCCCATGGACTCCTATATATAAAAAGGAGGTTTTGTAATTTGTATCATCCAAGAATTGTTCATTCATGTAATGTATTGGAGGTTTCCCCCTCGAAGTGGCTTATTTCTAAGGCATTGATATCTCTTTTCTTCTATTTTTGGAGCTGGTTTCACAACATTTGGTATCAGAGCTTTGGATTCTAGGGTTTTATCTACTCCAAAACGGTCATCATGGCATTTTCGCTATAACTATTTTTATACGAAGGTTCAGAAGCTGAAATTTTTATAGCACGAAGCTAAAATCTTGAGGAATATCGTCACAAAATTGCAGAGCTTGGTTGGAAATATTTTCGGAGATATGATCTGTGGAAGTTAGGGATTTTTGCAGGCTCCTGAATTTAACCTAAACAGGTCATCACGGAAATTGCGCTATAAATTTTTTTCTACGAAGTTTCAGAAGCTGAAATATTTAGAGAGTGAAGAAGAAATCCCAAGGAACATCTTCACAAAATTTCAGAGCTTGGTTCGCAATATTTTCGAAGATATGATCTGTGGAAGTTAGGACTTTTTCAGGCTCCCGAATTTCATCTCAAAGAGGTTATCGTGGGAAAATATTCATAACTCTCTCTCTCTGAGCATCAGATTGGAATGCTGTAAAAAGTGGTCGCAAGTACACAAAATTTAGTTTCTTTTCTATCAATTGCAGAACCAAAGGAGGAAACAGTGACACGTGGAAAGTCGTACAAGTTCACTCTACTGAACTAGTCCATAATTGGGTCATTGTGGGAGATTGGAAATAACTTTTCCTTGAAGAATCCAAATCAGGTCACACCTGTGACATTTGAAAGAAGCTTCAGAGGGATACTACAAGGCTGAATTTTAGATATTGAGGATCTACAATTACAGACATAATTCAATTTCAATATAGAGCTCCTCAAAAGAAAGTAAAAGGTGTGTATTTATTTTTCCCGAATTGCATAAGTCTTGTTTGAAGAATCAAGTTGAATTGATTCCAAGGGAATATTGTAGAATATATATTAGTATTAGATTTTAAAATGGCCCCTAAAAATAATTCAACACCCATTAAGCCTTTAGAAGGCTCTACTATGACTCATGAAGACAAATAATGGCAACATGACATATCAAATTTACAAGAGTAAGTGAAACAAATTTCTCTCTCGCAAAGAGCAACAAAAAATGACATGGAAGTTTTGAAGAAAGGCATGGAAACTAAGATGGATGGTTTGAAGAAAGTCGTGGAATATAAGATGGATGGTTTGAAGAATGGCATGGAAGCTGGCATGGAATCTAAGATGGATGACATGGAAGCTAAGATCAATGAAAAAATGGAAAACATAAAGAATGATCTAAAAGAAGACATGGAAGGTTTGACAAATTTGATACAACAAATTTTTCCCAATGGTGAAAAGATAGTAGAGGAAACTCATGATGAGAACAAAATAAATGCTAATCATGATTTCATAAACTCTAATGTTGGCGGGAAGAACCACCATATTCCAAAAATGGATATGAGGAAGTTTGATGGAAAGGATCCTGTAACATGGATACTACAGATGGAGCAATATTTTGATCTCAATAATGTGCAAAACACACAAAAGGTATGCATTGCAACTTTACATTTATAACAAAATACATTTGTATGGTATCGATGACTTTGCTCCCGTAAAAAAATTGTCACTTGGTCAATTTTTATGGAGGAAATTATAACACATTATGAGGATACAAAGAGCAACACCTTCTTTAGCCAATTGATAAATCTCAAACAAAAGGGTTTAGTGGGGGAGCACATTGAGGACTTCCAAAAATTGAATATTAGGGTAACTGAAATTCCAGAGGAACACAGGATTGATCTCTTCATAGGTACTTTAAAGGATAACATCCAACATGAAGTTCGCGTTTTGGAACCTGATTCATTGGAGAAGGCATTCATGTTGGCAAGAAAAATTGAATGTAAAATTATGGCGACAAGGAAGCCTACCACTCACTTCTATAAAGAGGGAAGTGTTGCTACTCCTAGATTTCCACAACCTACAAGGTTGACACCACAACAATTGGGAGAAAAAAGAGCAAAAGGGCTTTGCTACAGTTGTGATAGCAAATACACTAAAGGTCATAAGTGTGCTGAGAAGAAATTATTTTACATAGATTGTGAAGATGAAGAAGAAAATGAACAAGAAGAGGATATACACCAGGAACCAGCCCTAGAAGAGGAAGAAATGAATCCGACCATATCGTGTAATGCACTGGTAGGAATTACCACTCCTCAAACTCTCAAGATAGAAGGACATATCAAGAAGAAAAAGGTAATAGTGTTGATTGATTCAGGTAGCACCCATAATTTTATTCATTGTAAGGTAGCCAGGGAATTGAATTTTTTTCTATACCCAGCACCAGAATGTCAAGTGATGGTTGCAAATGGAGGAACTATAAATTTCTCTGGAAAATGCCATAATATCAAGCTAACCATGGGGGAATATGTATTGACTAGTCCAATGCCTTCCATTCCTATGGGAGGTGTTGATGTTGTACTAGGAGTACAATGGTTACAATCTTTGGGGATGGTAGCTTTTAATTTTCAAGAACTTTTCTTGAAATTTTTTTCAGAAGGAAAGGAAGTCGAATTACGAGGTATTGTGGGGAACCCAAGAAAGTTAATAATCTCTAATGTCATGACAAAGCTTCTAAAGAAAGAACAATGAGGCATAATTGCAAAATTATGCTCACTAGAAGTTCCAACATCAAAATCATCTATTTCTGCAGATCTCCAAAAAGTCTTGGACAATCATTCCAAGGTTTTTGAAACTCCCAAAGGAATCCCACCTATTGGTGATCATGATCATGCTATTCATTTGATTCCAGGAAGTGTTCCTCCAAACATCAGGCCTTATAGATATCCTTATGTCGAAAAGAGTGAAATTGAACGTATGATTGCAGAAATATTAGAGGCAGGTATAATTCAACCTAGTCAAAGTTCTTTCTCTGATCCTGTAGTATTGGTACACAAGAAGGATGGATCATGGCACATGTGTCGCGATTATAGGGAGCTCAATAAGCTCACCATTAAAGATAAATTTCCCATTCCTGTGATTGATGAATTATTGGATGAATTACATGGAGCAATTTATTTTACCAAGTTGGATCTTTGTTCAGGATATCATCATATTAGAATGAAGACTGAAGATTATCTGAAAACAACATTTCGAACTCATGAGGGTCATTATGAATTTTTGGTTGTGCCTTTTGGCCTTACCAATGCACCTTCTACATTTCAAGAGTTGATGAATTCCATTTTCAAACCCTTCCTTAGAAAATTTGTGCTAGTATTTTTTGATGATATACTAATCTACAACAGGTCTTGGAAGGATCATGTTCAACATGTTGACAGGGTGCTCAAACTATTGCAGGAGAAACAATTATATGCAAAAACATCCAAATGTTTCTTTGGAGTACAAGAGGCGGAATATATGGGTCATATTGTATCTCACGAGGGTGTTAAGGTAGACCCTAACAAAATTATAGCCATTAAGGAATGGAAAGTCCCCACAACCATAAAGCAGTTGCGAGGATTTCTCGGGTTAATAGGGTATTATCTCAAGTTTGTTAAGAATTATGGGAGAATAGAAGCACCTCTAACAACATTATTGAAGAAAGATGTATTTTCATGGACTCTTGAAGCAACTAAGGCCTTTGAACATCTTAAAGAGGTAATGTGCCTAGCACCGGTCTTAGCTACACCAGACTTCACAAAAACCTTTATTGTGGAATGTGATTCCTTAGGAAATGGAATTGGTGTTGTTTTAATGCAATAAGGAAGACCCATTGCTTTTGAAAGTCGTCCAATCAAAGGAATGTATTTACAGAAACCTATTTATGAGAAGGAAATTTTGGCAATACTGCATGCACTAAAGAAATGGAGAACTTACCTAATGGGAAGACACTTCAAGGTAAAAACTGATCATGATAGTCTTAAACACTTTTTGGAACAAAGAATATCTTCAGAAGAGCAGCAAAAATGGGTCACAAAGATGTTGGGTTATGACTTTGAAATAATCTACAAAAAGGGAAGCTAAATGTTGTTGCAGATGCACTCTCAAGAAAGAATGAAGAGGTGGAAGCATTGCTTTGTGCCATTTCTATTATCCAACCAGATTGGATAACCGAAGCAAGAGATGAATGGAATAAGGATGAAGAAGTGTGGACACTCATTCAAAAGTTGCAGCAAGATCCTAGTACATCTGATACATTTAGTTGGAAAAATGATTCCTTATGGTACAAATATCGCTTATATCTTTGTAAGAATTCCCAACTAAAACAAAATATTCTTTTTGAATTGCACACTTCTCCTTTAGGAGGACACTCAAGATTTTTAAAAACTTACCACAGGGTGAAGAAAGAATTTTTTTGGGATGGCCTTAAATCTGATATTCAAAAGTTTGTGGTGGAATGTTTGGTTTTCTAGCAGAATAAATTTGAGACAATTAAGAACCCGGGTCTTCTACAACCTTTATCCATTCCAAGTCAACGTTGGGAGGAGATTTCAATGGATTTTATCACAGGTTTACCTAAGTCCGAAGGAAAGAGTGTCATCATGGTGGTAGTTGATAGATTTACCAAGTATGCACACTTTTGTGCATTATCTCATCCATTTAAAGCAAGTACAGTTGCTACTACATTTATGGACACAATTCAAAAGCTACATGGAAACCCAAGGTTTATTGTGAGCGACAGAGATCCCATTTTTACTGGAAATTTTTGGACGGAGTTATTTTCTTGTTTGGGTACTCAATTAGCTCATAGCTCATCTTATCATCCTCAATCTGATGGTCAAAATAAGATAGTAAATAAATGTTTGGAAGGATATCTTCGTTGTTTTGTATCTGATAAACAAACACAATGGGTCAAGTGGTTACCTCTCGCTGAATGGTGGTATAACACTTCCTTCCATACCGTAGCAAAAATGACCCCATTTATGGCACTTTATGGATATCATCCACCATCCATCACATCATATTTAAGGGAAAATTCGAAGGTTCAAGCAGTGGAAGATCACATCGAGCATCAGCAAGAAGTTCTCCAACTCTTAAAGGATAACCTGAATTTGGCACAAAATCGAATGAAACAAAAAGCAGATCAACATCGCAGCGAGAGAAGTTTTAATGTAGGAGACTGGGTATTTTTAAGTCTACAACCATATAAACAAATGTCCCTCAAGCAAGCTAAGAAGGATAATAAATTATCGCCAAAGTACTATGGTCCTTACAAGGTTTTGCAAAAGATTGGTACTATGGCGTATAAATTGGAGCTTCCTGCTTCTTCACGAGTGCATCCAATTTTCCATGTTTCATGCTTAAAGAAGGTTATAGGTGAAAATCTTCCAGTTCAAACAATATTTCCAGAACTTGATGAGGAAGGAAAATCATATTGGAACCTGAAGCGGTCATGGAAACAAGAACTCGACAGCTACGGAATCGATCAATTTCAGAGTATCTCATCAAGTGGAAGAACTTACCCACTGAAGATTCTACATGGGAGGATGAGAATTTTATATAGAAGCACCTAGAGCTACTCAAGCATTGAGGACAACACTTTTTTGAAGGAGAGGGGCATGTTAGGTCCCTATATTACTAGTATAGTCCCTTATTGTTGTTAGTGTAACTCCCTTATTGTTATTATTGTACCCTTGTAACCCCCATATTGTTATTATTGTGCCCTTAAATTATTATTGTTAGGTCGGCTAGGATTACATTGTGGCCCCACTAGGATTACATTGTGCCCCATGGACTCCTATATATAGAAAGGAGGTTTTGTAATTTGAATCATCCAAGAATTGTTCATTCATGTAATGTATTGGAGGTTTCCCCCTCAAAGTGGCTTATTTCTAAGGCGTTGATATCTCTTTTCTTCTATTTTTGGAGTTGGTTTCACAACATTCTAGACTAGCACCTGTCTAGGGAAGCTTGATTTATTCGTAATTCATAATTCTGGCTCAACAAATTGGCGACTCCACTGGGGATAATTTCTCTTAGTTATAGGTGTTTAAGCCTCTCATTTGATTTTTTTATCCACCCAATAGTTATTACTCATAAAGATTAAACTTTTTCAAAGTCAAATTTGCAAAGACAGTGAGTTAAATAGTAGTATTTTTCTTTGTAAATTGTGCCCAATGCACCCTTAGACTAGACACAGTGCTTTTTGAAGCACTGTCTCCCTTCCTAGCCTTCGTTGCAGAGCACTGACTCCCCTTGGAGACTTCGTTTACTCCTGAAAACACCCAAATTCCCTTGAATTTTCCTTTGCAATTTGCTTCAATTTTGTTTGTTGCTGTATTTTGAAAAGTTTGATGCTCAATTGACCAATGACTCTATATACTTCTTCTCCTTTGACTGAAAATTTGTTCAATGTTGTTTTAAAAGAATTTTTTCTTTATCATTGAAAAGTTTATTTCAAAGTACTTTTTATGGTCGCATTAAGAATCATTCTCTTTCAAAATAGGAAATTGTCGTAAAATATTCATTTCCTTGATAGGAGAAATGGTTGTTGAAGTCCTCATTTTTCCTTCAAAAGAGAAATTTTTGTTTGTATTCTTCATTTCGAGAAAGTAAAAAGCATTTGAATTGTTGATTTAGTGCACCTATTTTCTTTTCTGCATTCATAACATTAAGGAAACTAAAAATAAAAACTTGCATTTGCATGTATAATAATGTGTGTTTTGTAAAAGGAACATTAGGAAATCTGCATTTAGTTTGAGATCATTGATTTGTTTGCTCACAAATTATTTTCTCTCTTCCCTTAGTAGCTAGGTTTTCATTGAAAAAGCTGAAAGTGAAAGATTGTTTATCATTCTTAGCTTGCATTTTAGTAATTTCATACACATCATCACGGTGAACCTTTGAAAGGAAAATTGTTAAGCAAGATCAACATAAAATTAATCTCAATTTACTTAACAACGCATTGGAACCATAATGATAACATTTAGAAGGTCTAGGCTAAAGACGTGTTCTGGCATCGTAAAACATAGAAGTTGTCGTTAACTTGTCTGCGATACATTCCGAGTGTGATACCTCACTCCACGTACATATGTATATCGTAGCTCGTCCACATACTTTCATGTATATCGGGTGGTGTTACAATACGATAAGTATAAAAGGGTGCTCTCACCGTGCGGTTTCGCATCATACAATGCTAATACGGACTTGGTCCTCCACGTACCTTCGGGTATATTTGGGAGGACAAATTTTAGGTGTTATCCATCCATAGTGAACTGAGTCGGCCACGTTGAAATTGTGATACACCGAACACAGCATTTGGGGAGATTACCTGCCCGTACTTCTTGGTTCACTAGGAGGTATTATGCAGTTCACAGTTTCTTGGTAAACCCTTTTGCCTAGCATTACCCTCTTTTTGTTTTTTTTTGTTTTTTGGTTAAAATAAATCAGTAATCATGGAAGAACAAAATCCTATCCCCCATCGTTCACGTAGATTAGCTTTAAAACCACCTATACCACCAAAAGTTACTTCTGGTAGGCGAAGGCAATCACGATCTGTCGAATCAAGTACAATCTGTACCTATGGAGAAACATCATCTTTTAAACCAGAGTTAGCTCAAATTTTTTCCACACATCCTAGTTTGTCTACTGTTTTCAAAATGGAGTCTTCATAGCTACCCATGATCACGATCCATTCAATCGCTGAGACCATACCTCCTGGACCTGACGTTGTTCAATCACAAATTGATCTAGATCCTGTCTTTTCTTTTCTAGAACATCTTAATCCTAAAGTCGAGCAACCGGAAGTTGTTCCTACCTTGGTCATCCCACAAAGTTCTGTAGCTATTGAAACTCCTATATCACATAGTCAACCATCTGAAATATATTTTGGGCCTAACGGTGAAGTTCTTCCTCCTAGTTTAATTGCGATTGAAGAAATCCCACAAGGCGATACACCTTTAACTCCAACCCATTTTGGGGGGGACCTTTACCTGTACGAGTCTTTTCCTCAATCGTTTCCATCTACTTTTGTTGATCCTATTCCCATTCAATCTCCCATCGATTTTCGAGGGTATACATTTGGTCAAACAATCATGTCTGAACCAAAATTTTCGGTTGGGTCTGTTGTTCCAATTACGTCAGCTCCTACCCTTGCTACTCTGTCGATGTTCACAACCTCACCAGAGTCATATTTTCATGGTGGCCCTTTGGTCCCAACAGAATACAAATCATTATCTGGCACTTTCTCTAGTGCATCTTCACAATCATGGTCTTTGCCAATGTCATCATCCGGTGTTTTAACTGGTAGTCCTATCATTAGTACTGAATGACTTGATTCATTACATACATCATCATGGAAATATCAAGTCAGTCCTTTTGGGTCAATTCATTTAAGTACCATATCAACTAGACTCCCAACATTTGGAGAAAATTATTTTTCGTCTTATTATCCTCCTTATGCTGGGGGGCAACCTTTGGTCACCGAATATGACAGTACTCGGTCACTTTTTGGTCAAACTAATTTTGACATGAATGTTTGTCAATGGAAGCCCACTCTGACTATCCAACGACAAATGGTTGTACACACGTATCACCCAGTTCAACCTGTTACACCCACTTCATTACCACTTGTTAATACATCTATACCCCTGTTACAGAATAAAAATATTGTACATAAACCTTATCAGGCGGGTCCTTCAACTCAATATCATCAAATATTGAGTCCACAGACTCAAAATCCTTTGGTTATTTACAACAACCTGTGTCAGGAATCATTTATTTACAAGCTGGTGTACCATTTTATGGGATGTCACAAATGAAACCTGGTTATACATATAACCCGAATCTAACTTATACTAATTTGGGTTATAACATTGGTGGACAGACCTGTTGGAAATACTGAGAGGAGGGGGGGTGGGGGGGTGAATCAGTATTCCTTTCAATTAGAGCATTAGTTAATATTCAATTATTATCAGTGTCTGTGCAATGATAGTAGCAAAAAAGAGGAACACAAATGCACACAGTCTTTAAGGTGGAAACCCACTATGGGACAAAACCACCTAATTATTTTCTAATAATTCTTTAATATTCAACTCCAATTGAAAATAAAGCTCCAACTTCCTAGAATCTAGAAAAGCATTCTTCTCCGGCTCCCACTGGATGGACACTCCAACGCCTGAGATTCTTCAGTAGTTAAATAAATGGATGCCCCAACACCCAATGAGCTACAACTCACCATAGCACCACCCTACCACCCTATAGAAGAATAAAAGAAGAATGGACTCCCATACCAGGGAAAATGGTCCACTTTACAATGATATAGAATGATGTAGAAGAAGAATACACACTAGAACATAACCCCAACTATGACACAACCACCTAATGATGATCCTATACCACCCAACACTGCCTCTTCAACTCTTGGCAGACAGATACCAGTACAATTTGTACAATAATGTATTTACAATGACTAAGTACAATGATACCTTTACAATGATTGTATGCAGTGCTGCCCACTTGAAGACTTCATAGGATGAACTTCTTGCTGATGTTATGCACCTTGGTTGATACTCTTTTCATGCTACCCTCTGCTGCACCTTGCTTTGCTGCCCTAGAAAGTTTGGTCCTTTGCAACCCTTGACAACACACGATCTAGATTTTTCTTTGCCTTCTAGGCGCTCGATATTTAATCTAGTGTATCTATGTTATTTTAGCTCCCCAATATCATATTTTTAGTCTTGTAGTAGTCCTCTGAATCATATTTCCAATTCCATAGGTCTGACCCAATTTGGATTCTTCAAGAGAGATTTATACCCAATCTCTCACAATGCCATAATTATGGACTGTTTCAGCAGAGCGAACTTGTACGGCGTGCCACGTGTCATTGTTTCTTCATTCGGCTCTCAAATTGATAGAGATAAAACCAAAGTCTGTGAAATATTTGTCATTGTTTACAGAATTCCATTCTGATACTCAGAGAGAAATTTATGATGATTTTACCAAGGTCACTTCTTGGAGATGAATTTCAGGAGTCTGCAAAAAATCTGACTTCCATAGATCATATCTCAAAAAATATCGCGCACCTTGATCTGAAATTTTTACAGTAGCTTCCTCAGGATTTCGGCTTTGCCTCATAAAAATTTCAGCTTCTGAACCTTCTTATAACAAACGTTAGAGCGAAAATTCCACGATGACCTGTTTCAAATGGTGAAATCCCTTGCATGAGGAGGAAATGAGGATCACAATCTTATATAAATTCTTAGGTTGAGAGGGGCTTCAACAAGTGAACGTGGGAGGGATTTTAGGAGCCTAAAAAATATTAATTATGACTTTTCAATGACCCATGCCCCAACCCCATGGGGTTTTAGCCCACTAACTGGGGGTACAAACTTCAAACATGAATATCTCTCAAACCGTGAATAATTACATGGTGTGCCATATATCAATGAAAACATTTCGACAAGTAGAAACCATCAAAAGAATTATTGATCCAGAATATATTAATTTGTTAGGTAAAAATTCCCATGCAATATTGGTTTAGCCCCTGGTGCTGCTTGGGTTGACATCAATGACAATCGCTGATCAACAATCTCCCCCTTTGGCATTGATGGCAACACAAGTGCTCCCCCTGAGACCATGACACCTCTTCCTACAACATTTTCGTCCCCTTTGACATCAATGGCAAAGGGTAAATCCCCCTGAAACACAACCATCCTTCAGACCTGTACACACTTCCACTCTCCCTGACACACAACCATCTTGCAGACCTGTAATCTACTTCCACTCCCCTTTATATTTTGAAAAAAGGAAAATCTAACGAGAACTTGGGAGTATCCCAAGCTTCTGGCAAAGATATTCCAATGCTGGTGAATATTTAATATGTGATTCTTTTGGTACTACTTAGAATCTTGCTACTTGTCCAACTGCTTGCATAACATCTGGTCGGGAGGCTGTTACATACAGAAGACTACTAATCATATATATGTACAACCTTTGATCCACATCCTTAGATGAGTCATCTATGCTATATTTGCAACCTGTTACCATTGGAGTAAGGATGGGTTTGCAATCTTCCATTTTAAATTTCTTGAGCATTTCCTTGATGTACTTGGCTTGACATATAAATATTCCTTTCTCTTGCTGAGATATTTGAAGCCCTAAGAAGTATGTCAGCTCACCAAGTAAAGACATCTCAAAATCACTTTGCACCTTTGTAGCAAACTTCGCACTTAGTCGATCATCATTTCTACCAATTATTGTATCATCCTCTTTAGCTATTAGACATGCTTTAATTGCTTCATCCAAAACATATATGTCATTTGGAGCTCGACTTGCTGTAGCCACAATTTCACCATATACGCCTTTCCTAATTTCACATTTTGTGGAGTTGAATAGTATTGTGTGTCCTTGATCACACATTTTTCCAACACTGAGCAGATTTTGATTCATGTTTTCAACCAATAGAATATTCTTGGCTAGAGCATCTTTGCTTCTGAGAGTGAGAGTACCTGATCCTATAAAACTTGAATATCTATCATTTCCAAAGGACACGGTTCCATCCTTCTCCTCTTTGAGAGATACAAATTTATTTCTATCTCCAGTCATATGCGTTGAGCAACCGCTATCAACATATCACACATCTTTGTTCTTTTGAGCCTTGAAAGTGAGAGCACAATTATGATTTTTCTTCTTCTTCCATGTTCGTTCGTTCTGTGGCTTCGAAGATTCTTCTGGAGGATTTTCAAGTCTGTAGTCTTTGGCTATGTGTCCAAAGTTTCGAAATTTGTAACATTCAATATTATTTCTTAAATGTTCAAATCTATTGATGTTTTGTTGAGCCCTGGGAGGTTCATATTTGACAGATCTCCTGGAATTGTATTCATTCCTGGGGTACATGTGACATTATACAGCTTTATGACCAAATTTTCCACATGAATAACAGTAGCCATAAAAAATATGTTGGTACCTGGATGGAAATTTTCGTCGAGGAATTGTCTTCCAAGGCTATTCTTGTGAATCTTGTCTAGTGAATTCTATATGCATGTCAGATCTCATGGGTTCATTGTATTTTGTTGTAGAAGATCCTGCTTCTTCTTATTTGTAACCGATGCCAATTCTGTCATTATAAGATCATTGATTGTTGATGATTTCTTCCAATGCCCTTGAGCTGTTGGCATAGTTTTGGATAGTTTTTCCTTTCTTCACTTCCTCACGCAACGAGACTACTTCAGCTTCTAATTCGCTTTCTTGGTTGCTTTCTTCCAACTTATTTTGAAGTGACTCTTCAATGCATTTGTGTTCTTCAACTTCAATTTTGAGACCTTGAACTTGTTCTTCAAGAGTATTGGAACGGATCGTCTCTGCCTTGAGATCTTTTATAAGCTTGATTGCTTCCTTATAAAATTCTTCTATGGTCATTCCTTCTTCTTCGTTGTTTGATTGTTTATTGTGCTTGGCCATAAACAATACTCTCTCATTGGCTTCTTCTTCACTGTCATTGTCTTCATCAGATGATGAGCTATCTTCTTTAGAGAGAAAGTTCCTTTTGGATCCTTGCTTGTTGAATTTCTTAAATCCTTTCTTTCCTTTTGAGTTGCCATCACTTCTGTTTGGACATTTTGCTGCAAAATGCCCAACCTCATTACCACTGAAACATATCAATGGAATTTTACCTTTGAATTTTCCCTTACCAATTTTTAGTTTTCTCATGAAGTAAGAATATTCTTCATCTGAAGGACCTTCTTCATCATCTCCCTTTTCTTCACACTTTCAAGTGCATGTCTTTTCAATTGAAGGTTGTTTATCCTTATTAGTTTTCTTAGATGCAATGAACATAGTTTCTAGATGCGAAGTACCCTCTTCTTCATCAAGTCTCATTTCATATGCTATGAGAACTCCATGTAATTCCTCTTTGCTGAGTTTGTCCAGATTTGCATTGTATTCTAAGACCAATACCTTTGGGTTGAATCTCCCTGGTAACGTTCTAAGAATCTTCTGTATAATAGTCTTCTCGTCAACTGGCTCTCCCAATCCTTCCAGAGTATTGGTTATTTCATCAACGTATTGAAAGTATGCAGCAATGTTGCAATCTTCTTTCATTCTGAGTTGCTCAATTTTTTCTCTATAGATTTGAAGCTTTGATTCTTTGACATTTGAGTCACCTGCATATATATTCTCAAGCTTGTCCCATACATTTTTGGTGGTTTTACAACCCAACACCTTATGATAAGTAGATTGAATAAGTCCACTAATAATAATATTCTTTGCTTTTGCATCATTTACCAAATTATTCTTACCTTGTTCATCCACGGTTGATGTAAATCCATTTTGAACAGTGTCCCATACTTCGTAACGTTGCGCCAAGAGATAGACCTCCATTCTTCCTTTCCAAAGTGCATAATTATTTTCATTGAATAGAGGTACACCATTCTTGGTATGCTCCATGACCTCCTTCCAACTGTTAAACTACTATTGAAGGAACCAAGCTCTGATACCAATTGTTGGAAATACTGAGAGGGGGGGTGAATCAGTATTCCTTTCAATTAGAGCATTAGTTAATCTTCAATTATTATCAGTGTTTGTACAATGATAGAAACAAACAAGAGGAACACAAATGCACACAATTTTAAGGTGGAAACCCACTCCGGGACAAAAACCACCTAATGCTTTTCTAATAATTCTTTAATATTCAACTCCAATTGAAAATAAAGCTCCAACTTCCTAGAATCTAGAAAAGCATTCTTCTCCAGCTCCCACTGGATGGACGCTCCAATGCCCAAGATTCTTCAGTAGTCAACTGAACGGATGCCCCAACACCCAATGAGCTACAACTCACCCTAGCAACACCCTACCACCCTATAGAAGAATAAAATAAGAATGGACTCCCGTACCAGGGAAAATGGTCCACTTTACAATGATATAGAATGATGTAGAAGAAGAATATATAATAGACCATAACCCCAACTTTGACACAACCACCTAGTGATGATCCTAGACCTCCCAACACTGCCTCTTCAACCCTTGGCAGATAGACACTAGTACAATTTTTACAATAATGTATTTACAATGACTTAGTACAATGATACCTTTACAATGATTCTATGCAGTGCTGCCCACTTGAAGACTTCATAGGATGAACTTCTTGCTATTGTTATGCACCTTGGTTGATGCTCTTTTCATGCTACCCTCTGCTACACCTTGTTTTTATTTTCTGTCGTAGAAAGTTTGGTCCTTTGCAACCCTTGACAACACATGATCTAGCTTTTTCTTGCCTTCTAGGAGCTTGATATTGAATCTAGTGTATATCTGTTATTTCATATCCCCAATATTTGATTTTCAGTCCTGTAGTATTCCTCTAAGTCGTCTTTCCAATGCCATAGTTCTGACCCAATTTGGATTCTTCAAGAGAGTGTTATACCCAATCTCTCACAGTGCCCTAATTATGGACTGTTTCAGTAGAGAAAAATTGTATGGCATGCCACATGTCTTTGTTTCTTCATTCAGTTCTAAAATTGATAGAGAATAAACTAAAGCCTATGCACTATCTGTCACTTTTTACAAAATTCCAATCTGATACTTAGAGAGAGAGTTATGACGATTTTACCAAGGTCACTTATTTGAGATGAATTTCAGGAGCCTGCAAAAACCCTGACTTCCATAGATCATATCTCCAAAAATATTGTGCACCTTGATCTGAAATTTTTACAGTAGCTTCCTCAGGATTTTGGCTTCGTATCATAAAAATTTCAGCTTCTGACCCTTAGTAGAAAAAAATTTAGAGCGAAAATTCCACGATGACTTGTTTCCGATGGCGAAATCCCTTGCATAAGGAGGAAATGAGGATCACAATTTATATAAATGCTTAGGTTGAGAGGGGCTTCAGCAAGTGAAAGTGGGAGGGATTTTAGGAGCTTGAAAAATATTAATTATTAATTTTCAATGACCCATGCCCAAACCCCATGGGGTTTTAGCCCACTAACTAGGGGTTACAAACTTCAAACATGAATATCTCTCAAACTGTGAAGAATTAGATGGTGTGCCATATATCAACGGAAACATCTCGACAAGTAGAAACCATAAAAAGAATTATTGATCCAGAATATATTAATTTTTTAGGTCAAAATTCCCATGCAATATTGGGTTAGCCCCTAGTGCTGCTTGGGTTGACATCAGTGACAACCGTTGATCAACAAGACCCCTTGGAAGCCACAAGCACAAATGCCTCAAACTTCATTTCAACAATTCACATATCCAGGTTTTGGTCAACAAAATCCTCAAGCGTTTGCTATGAAAAACAACCCCTATTTGGGTTACTAGTAGCAGATTCCATATAATGGTGGTCAAAGGCCTATTGCCCAAGCAATTCCATCTTACCCTGGCTATGCTCAACCTGACCTTAATTGACAGTTTCCTTTTGTTGCGACCTTGGAATTACCATACTTAAATTGTTTAACCAATGATCCTATAAATTATGCTCCTTGGTGGCTGATGATACCTCATAAATTACCCTCTGATATTCCCAAATTCAATGGAAACCCTGGAGAAAATCCGTCGACTCATGTCATGACTTATCATTTATGGTGTTCATCAAATTCCCTGAATGATGATTCTATTCGACTTTGTCTTTTCCAGCGTATGCTTACAGGTCCGGCTACTAAATGGTACATTGAGTTACCTAGAGCTTCTTTTGACAATTTCACTACCTTAGCTACTATCTTTTTGACCCATTTCCAGTTACCAATCAGATACGAAACTGGAACGGAAATTTTGACCAACTTTAAACAAACTAATGCTACTCACATTTCTAATCATATTCATGAGTGGTGTCGCCATCGACGAATGGTTGAGAAATTTGTTCCGAATCAGCTCCTTGTTGAATGGTTCATTAATTCCCTGTTACCATCTATAACTGAGGATGTGGCTAAAGGTGGCGTCATCACAGAAGAGAAATTTATCGCTCATGCCCAATATTTAGACTTGATTTATACTCAGTCTGGCATGCTCTATGAAAATATTCCTAATGCGCACGATCTAATTTCAATGTTCCTCCCCAAATAAAGGACTCTCACGCCGGAGATGGCTTGATAGGCACTGCAAACATACACCACGCTACTACATCTAATCCTACTCCTACGTCCGAAATTAACGTCGTTTCATTTGATAAAGGCAAAAGTGACAAGCAACCAAGAAGTAAGAAAAAGGAGAAATCAAAGAAAAAGCAAACTTCTAACCCGCAGGAAAGATCATCTGATCAACCATCTAGACCACGAAAACCTCGTTACCCATGCATAATCTGTAATGCAGAACATTTTGTTAGGGATTGTCCTCACCGTGCTGAAGTCTCAAAAATCATCAAGACTTCCCATGCATCAGCTGTGTTGACAGACCCATTTCCAAATCCAGACACTAAGTTGGTTTCTATGGATCTGGCTCCTAGTTCCCAAGTGTTAATGGTATCCACCACAAAACCTTCACAAGATATTTTGGTGTCAACACATAATAAATACTATGGCAGTCCGGCCACTGATCAACCTACTACTTCGATAATGAATCCATCTACTGAATCAGTACCACCCACTGTTATTCCTGAATTGACAATTAAGCCACCAAAGGGAGTAATTCATAAATCGACATATAATCCTCGAGCAAGAGCTGCACAAAATTATAATATAGTTGAAGATTTGGCTCAATCCCCTTCAACTATGTCTGCTCTTGAGGTATTACAAAATTGTCCCTCCCAGAAATAGGCTTTATTGTCGGCCATTGGTGGAATTGATTCGACTGATTCTAATCTTGTCATCTTTAACCATATGGGCTATGTGCCGCAATTCCCAGTAGAATTGGCATTCTCCATACAAGTAAATTTTCTCAATCACCTTGTTCATTGCACTATTATTGATGAGGGAGCATCTACGTGCATTATGTCTCTAAACTATTGGAAGTCACTTGGCTCGCCACGATTATCACAATCATCAACGACGTTGAAGGCTTTTGATGAAAGAACATATAAACCTTGTGGTATTATCAATAACCTACATGTTGAACTGGGGGGGAAAACAATGAATATTGATGTCAAGGTTGTTGATGGACCCCTTGACTATAATATTTTACTTGGAAGACCATGGGTATATGCAATGACTACAATTATTTCTACATATTTTAGAATGTTTGTCTTTCCACATAAAGGTACAATAACAGTCATTAATCAAATATCATTTTTTTCCTCTGCTTCGCAAGTAACTGGAAGCATTCCGTTTGTTCACTTACCCCAACTAGAAATTCAGGACATTGGTGTAGGAATATTAAAGGATTCCACTCTTATGGGAACCTTTGCATTACCGCCGCTTGTGACGTCGGTAGAAATTGCAAGCATAGAGACCTGCTACATGATCTCTTCCACTCTATCTAGCTTAAGGGAGATTACGGGTGATTCTAATATTTCTACATTGGATGATTTTTTACCACCTAGCCCTATTGAGCTGGCATAGCAATCAATCTATTTGGCTTGGGTGGAAAATCTGAAATCAACGTCGCCGAGTGTTTGGGTTGATCGTTCCTTAGGTTTTGGTACTCCATTTGATCCATTTTCCTCAAATTTTTTGACAAATGAAAATATTTTGGAAGCTATGATGTTAGAAGGAGAACCATGGGAAGATTATCATCATCGTTCCCATCTTCCTGATTATGAAGAAAACAATCTCAGTGAACTATATCACCCATCCATAAAAAATTTATTTTCAAATTCTTTACCGATTAATGCAATTGACTCTGAGTGAAATTTATCAAATATTGAAGAAACCATTTCTATTGATATTTCGACCAAACTTGGCATTGTAGAAAATATTCATGTCGATGTATCTTGTTCTCCATCAAAACTTGATTCATATCATTCTCTTTTTCGTGAAATTCGTGACATATTCGCTTGGTCTTATGAGGAAATGCCAGGCATAGATACTAGTATAGTTGAACACACTATTAATATGTATCCTAATGTCAAACCGGTGCATCAATGACTTCATCCTATTCATCCAAAGAAAGAAACTGCCATAAAAGAAAAATTTGAAAAACTTGTTCGTGCTGGTTTTATTTACCCTGTTCCGCTAACTGAGTGGGTTTCCAATATCGTTCCTGTTATGAAAAAACAAGGAACCATTAGAGTGTGCATCGATTATCGAGATGTTAATCATGCTTGTCCAAAAGACAACTATCCTACTCCCTTTATCGACCAAATTATTGATGATTGTGCTAGATGCGAAATATTCTCGTTCATGGATGGATTTTTCGGCTACAATTAAATCAATATCCACCCAGATGACCAACATAAGACAACATTCATCTGTCCCTGGGGCACATTCGCATATAGGAAACTTCTGTTTGGCTTAAAGAACACTGGGGAAACTTTTCAGAGAGCAATGGATTATGCTTTCAATGACATCAAGCACATTGTTCAACCATATCTAGATGATTTACCAGCGCATTCACGAAATCGTACTGATCACCCGATGCATTTGAGAGCCATTTTCTTACGCTGCCGACACTACAATATATGCCTAAATCCACATAAATGTGTGTTTTGTGTTGGTTTTGGTTGATTGCTCGAATTCGTCATCTCAAAAGAGGGAATTCGAATAGACCCACTGAAGGTTCAGGCCATTCTTGATTTTCCTGCACCATCAAACTTACTTCAAATACAGAAACTTCAAGGAAAGGCTAACTTCCTGAGAAGGTTCATTCCAAACTACACCGAAATGGCTAAAGTATTTACTCGATTATTGAAAAATGGGGTTCCCTTCCATTAGGATCAAGTTGCACAAGCTTCTTTTGATGTTTTCAAGGAAACTCTTATCCGAGCGTGATTAATGTATCCTCCCAATTATCAAAATGATTATTTCCTATATATTGCCATGGTTGAAACGACCATCGCTATGGTTTTGGTTCAAGTAGAAGATGGAATTAAACATCCGATCTATTATTTGAGTCATAATATCAATGATACGGAAGTTAAGTACTCGTACATGGAAAATATTTCCTTAGCAGCTGTTCAAACTGTCAAAAGATTTCGCCATTATATCTTGCTTTGAAAAACAACAATAGTTTCGGATTGCAACCCCATGACTTATATCTTATCACATAAATTGCTGGGGAGAAAATATTCAAAATGGATCGTCATTTTTCAGGAATTTGATTTGGAATTCATAAAATCTAAGTCAAAGAAGTCTTTAGTTTTAGCTGAGATTCTTTGTGACCTTCCCTCTGATAGTACTATTACTATGTCAGAACCGTCTATTCTAGACGAGCCTCTATTTTTGATCGGATCATATGATCCTTGTGTATGGGGATTTTATTATTTATCTCCAAACCCAAACTTTTCAACCTAATACCTCTCGCTCTAAAAAATGATGTATTTGATACAAAGCCAAAGATTATCTAATCATTAGCGATACACTTTATCGTCGTGGTGTCGATACCATTTTAAGGAGGTGCCTCACTCATGAGGAGGCCAAAAAAGTGTTAAATGATTGTCATGTTGGGCCTTGTGGTGGACATTTATCTGGATATGCTACCGCGCAAAAGATACTCTGCGCTGGTTACTTTTGGCCTACTATTTTTCAAGATTGCATCCTCACAGTCAAAAGTTGTCATGCATGCCAGATTTTTTATTGTAAAATCTGCAAACCGCCAGCACCAATGCATCTTGTTGTGTCTGCTGGACCATTTATGAAATGGGGTATTGACTTCATGACCTGTAACCCTCCTTCGTCTGGGGGGCATGGTTATATTATTGTCGCAGTCGACTATTTTACCAAATGGGCCGAAGCGATGCCTACATTCAATAACACGGCACAAACAACTGCATTGTTTTTCTTCAACCATGTTATTGCATGGTTTTAGGTCCCACGGGCTATAGTTACAGATCATGGGAAGAATTTTTGAAACCATATGATGTATGAATTGAATACCAAGTTAGGATTGTCACATGATAATTCTACTCCTTATTATCCACAATCAAATGGACAAGTTGAGGCTATTAAAAAAATTCTTAAACGAATGCTTCAACGAATGATAGGAGTTCGTAAAAGGAACTGGCATTTGATCCTATACTCCGCTTTGTGGGTGTATCTAACCTCGGTGAGAAACGCAGCCGGATTTAATCCTTTTCAATTGGTGTATGGTATGGAAGCTATCTTACCAATCCAATGCGAAATATCATCGTTAAAACTCGCGATAGACTTGTTACCTGAAACCTCAAAATAAGAACCATGTCTCCTTAACCTCATCCATCTAGATGAAATGTGTCGTGAAGCCCAATTGGCCAACGAAGCGCATAAGAGACATATAAAGGTGCAATACGACAAAAATGTCCAGCCTCGCATCTACTCAAAGGGAAACTTGGTCCTTCTTTATGATCAAGAATCCGATGTAATAGGTACAGGGAAATTCAAGCCATTGTGGCATGGCCCCTATATTGTCAAAAGAGTTCTTGCTAAGGGTGCCTACGATTTAGTTGATTATGATGGAATTCCATTGGCACAACCTAGAAATGGGTTGTATTTGAAACGTTACTATCACTAGTAAAAAATGATGAAATTAATGACCAGGTGACTAAAAAAGTTAGTCACCGCTACTATTTCAAGTGAATTACTACTAAATTTGAGCAATTTTAAGTAACTGAACTAAAAATTACTAACGTAAATGACTAATTTAGTCTAGGAATAAAATATACGACTAGATAATAAGTGACTAAACTAAAAACGACTAACTTAAATGACTAATTTAGTCCAAGGATAAAATATATGACTAGATAATAAGTGACTAAACTAAAAGTGACTAACTTAAATGACTAATTTAGCCTAGGATTAAAATATATGACTAAATTAATAATGATTAATGTAAATCACTATTATAGTCCAAGAATAAAAATATGACTAGTACAACAAGTATATGAATTAGTCATTTATGTCAATAATTTTTAATTGTGTCACACCATAAATGGAAAATTTCAATTTTGATATCGAAGTGTTACATTTCACTTATACAAGATTCTCTGAATCCATCTGCAGTGTTAAAATTCTCTCAGTTGTGTCCAATACTCTTTCCATTAGGTTTTTGATAAGTACTAGATGACAATTCTCCAAGAAACATTAATGTTGGATACCCTACCCCTCATTTACCTCAGAGAGATCAATATTGTAACCATGATTCCCCTTTCCACCATGAGTTCCTGATCCGCCCCAACGACTGATTGGCCGCCCGCACCCTGTCCTACCCAGCTCGCCCAATCACTACACAATGCTCCTGAAACACCGAACGCGCTCACCAACACAACTTCGCCTGACGCCTTTGACTCATCTGCCTGCTATAGGGCACACACCCATTTGACATTGCCACTCATCACATCTTCCAAAACACACGACTCTGCCCACCACTACATGATGCGCCCAAGGTGGGCATTTTCCAATATGGCGTGCCCAATATTTCACATTGTCGTCGCACATTATACCCGAGTTGGGTGCCCGTCGCACCCCCACCACTCGGTCGTTGCAACACTAACTCGAGGGGGTGAAACTCCCTCATCCTCGCTCCACTTGTATTTAATCATGTGATACGCCTTCCATGTGATGTTTCTCAAAACTCACTCCCATTGGAGAGTGCATGAACCTTTTTTATACTTATAATAATAATAATAATCTAATTTTAAGGTCAAGTCCACCAAGCCAAACACAAAATTGGTGTATGAGACCCCCTTGTTTGTGGGACAAGGGATCTACCTCCACGTAGCGATTTGACTGCTAAGTTTATGAAGACATACATACTCTACTCCCTCTGGTTTTGAACCTATGACCTCTTCAGAGGAAACACATACCCTTAACCATTAAGCCTACTCAAGTCTCACACACATATATAATTTATTTATAATATGTTTAACATACATATATTGTGTGACACCAATTTAACATATATATATTGTTTGATATGAACCTTTATTAATTTATTAAAATAATAAATATCAATATTTATATTTTATTGAATTTATTAAAATATTAATTATCAATATTTATATTTTATTTGTTTTAATTATATTATATAAAATTAAATTTTAAATATAGTGTGATTTTATATTTAATTAATAATTAAAATAATAAATATTAATATTAATATTTTAATTATTTAAAAAAATTGTTTGAACCTTTGTAAAAATGGAAGTAGGCATTTGAAAAATGGAAGTTTTAATTATTTAAAAAAAATTGTTTGAACCTTTGTAAAAATGGCATGTCGCATTCGAAAAGTGGAATGCCACATTCGAAAAGTGTAACTATGTTTTAATTATTTAAAAAAAAATTGTTTGAAGCTTTGTAAAAATAGCATGCCGCATTCAAAAAGTGGAAGTAGGCATGAGTAAGTCCTGCGTTGATTTTATAAAAAATATCGACTTTGAAAACTCGTTGTTCGACTGGTTCAGGAAGACGGGGTTTTGAAAGTAAGTCAAACATTGGCATGCCGCATTTGAAAAGTGAAAGTAGGCATGCCGCATTCGAAAAGTGGGTCATCCATTTAAAGCTATCCATTTATTTAACAACTTGAGTGATATAATAAAATTTTAAAATAAATCTCCTTTTAACAAGATTCGTTCACTTATCGATTAAGTCAATGTCTAACTCTTTGCCAAATGGTATATGATAAAAAGAAATAGATCAACCATTTTTTATGGGGATATTAATTGAGAATTGATATGACAATATACCAACCATTTTTTATGGGAATATTAAGTGAAAATTGATGTGACTTGATTTTGATAATCTCACTTTCTTCCCTCCCACTTTATTTAATCACACACATGCATTTGACCAGATAGTAATCCTCCACCTCTTTAATCGAGGAGTGTCCACAACAAAAGTGGAAGTAAGTCGAAGTAATGCGTTTATTTCATAAAAAAATATTGACCAGATAATAATCGCTCCATCTCTTTAATTGATAAGTGTCCACAAAAAAAGTGGAAGTAGGTCAAAGTAATGCGTTTATTTCATAAAAACTCATTGTTCGACTGGTTCAGGGAGACGGGATTCTGAAAGTAAGTCAAAGTCGAACATTGGCATTGGCATGCATTGATTTCATCAAAAATATTGATATGAAACCTGACTTTGAAAGCCCAAGAAAACTCGTTGTTCGACTGGTTCAACTGGTTCAAGAAGACGAGGTTTTGAGGGCATGCTGAAGTTTGTCAAAAGTTGAAGTCAAGGAAAGACGAGGTTTTGAGGGCATGCTACATTCGAAGTCCGTCAAAAGTCGAAGTCTGGAGAGGTCATGGTTGATTTCACCAGTATAAAAGCCCAAGAACAGAGGAAAACTGGTTGTTCTTACCCGGACTGGTTCAAGAAGAGAAGGTTCTGGGTCTTTGGCACCATGTAGTTGGTTCTAAAATTTAGATAAAAACTGGATGAAAATTGGCCATGCTGGTTATTTGGCACCAAATTTTTGCTCTTGGCGGGAGGATTTTTGTTGTTGGCGAGAGGGATATTTTAGGGCTGCGAATTTCTATATAATTACAGGTTTTATCATGGATAAAAACACATTAGACAGAACTTGGAGGCTTTTGAAGAGGCGGGCAGTAGCAAATTCACAATTGAAGTTTGCATACCCAGAGTCATAGGTTAGTCATATTTTATATTTTTCTATTTCCTAGCTTTGTATCTGCTCTGTTTGTTTTAAGATATTGTCAACTCATACGATTTTTTTTGGGTAAGGATCATGGATTTCAAGGGGTCAACATTGGTCCACTTATGCCTTCAAAACTGATATTTTTCACTTATTTATAAGCCTCCAAACTAGTTTCTATTGCCCTTATTCGCTCACTATATATGTTGATTTCGATCTAATAAATGTATTGTTTATGATCTAGGGTGAAAATTTTAAATAAAAACATGTATAGTATCTGAGGCATGTATGGTTCAGTTTTATCTCAAATTCCACTTATGATATATGTCATCTTCACCAAATTTGCATGGATTAGCATAGGGGTGTATCCTCACATATCAGAGATCATTAATTTCGCATGGATCATTATCAACACATGGCTTAGGACCTTTCTATGGCACCTGTGTTATGGTCATGACTGAAAATAATTTTTGATACCTCATTGAATTATCCTTCAATGATGTGGAGATAAAGCTACATTAGATAATATGGTTTGGGGGAATTTTACTTACATTTATTCTACTTAAACCAATACAACCCTGATTTATTAATCCATTCATTTGATATCTCATTATCCATGTATCGTAGTTTCGTTTGACAGTTCATGTAAACCTTAGAAAAATTTTCTATGGAAGGCTACTGTAGGTTGGGACTACAAGAGACTGAAGATCAACAATGGATTTTTTTAATTACTTCCTAAAAGTTTATTATGCCATCATTAGGCATCAAGTCAAGCTTCTGTTAAAGAAGCAACGAGAAACTGTGATGTTTACCATAAAAGGAGCTTGACTTAGTTTCGATTGAAAACAATGTATCACACTGAGTTCCATTTCGTAGTTTCATTTGACAGTTCATGTAAGCCTTAGAAAACTTATCTATGGAAGGCTACTACAGGTTGGGACTACAAGAGATTGAAGATCAACAATGGATTTTTTTAATTACTTCCTAAAATTTTATTAGGCCATCATTAGGCATCAAGTAAAGCTTATGTTAAAGAAGTAATGGGAAACTCTGATGTTTACCATAAAAGGAGCTTGAATTACTTAATTTCAATTGAAAACAATGTATCACACTGAGTTCCATTTCGTAGTTTCATTTGACAGTTCATATAAACCTTAGAAAACTTATCTATGGAAGGCTGCTGTAGGTTGGGACTACAAGAGACTGAAGATCAGCAATGGATTTTTTTAATTACTTCCTAAAAGTTTATTAGACCATCATTAGGCATCAAGTCAAGCTTCTGTTAAAGAAGCAACGGGAAACTGTGATGTTTACCATAAAAGGAGCTTGACTTACTTAGTTTCAATTGAAAAAAATGTATCACACTGAGTTCCATTTCGTAGTTTCGTTTGACAGTTCATGTAAACCTTAGAAAACTTATCTATGGAAGGCTACTATAGGTTTGGACTACAAGAGATTGAAGATCAACAATGGATTTTTTTAATTACTTCCTAAAAGTTTATTAGGCCAACATTAGTCATCAAGTCAAGCTTATGTTAAAGAAGCAACGGGAAACTATGATGTTTACCATAAAAGGAGCTTGACTTACTTAGTTTCAATTGAAAACAATGTATCACACTGAGTTCCATTTCATAGTTTCATTTGACAATTCATGTAAACCTTAGAAAACTTATCTATCGAAGGCTACTGTAGGTTGGGACTACAAGAGACTGAATATCAACAATGGATTTTTTTTAATTACTTCCTAAAAGTTTATTAGGCCATCATTAGGCATCAAGTCAAGCTTCTGTTAAAGAAGCAATGGGAAACTGTGATGTTTACCATAAAAGGAGCTTGACTTACTTAGTTTCAATTGAAAACAATATATCACACTGAGTTCCATTTCGTAGTTTCGTTTGACAATTCATGTAAACCTTATAAAACTTATCTATGAAAGGCTACTGTAGGTTGGGACTACAAGAGACTGAAGATCAACAATGGATTTTTTTAACTACTTCCTAAAATTTTATTAGGCCATCATTAGGCATCAAGTCAAGCTTCTGTTAAAGAAGCAATGGGAAACTGTGATGTTTACCATAAAAGGAGCTTGACTTACTTAGTTTCAATTGAAAACAATGTATCACACTGAGTTCCATTTCGTAGTTTCGTTTGAAAGTTCATGTAAACCTTAGAAAACTTATCTATGGAAGGCTACTGTAGGTTGGGACTACAAGAGACTGAAGATCAACAATGGGTTTTTTTAATTACTTCCTAAAAGTTTATTAGGCCATCATTAGGCATAAAGTCAAGCTTCTGTTAAAGAAGAAACGGGAAACTGTGATGTTTGCCATAAAAGGAGCTTGACTTACTTAGTTTCAATTGAAAACAATGTATCACACTGAGTTCCATTTCGTAGTTTCGTTTGACAATTCATGTAAACCTTAGAAAACTTATCTATGGAAGGCTACTGTAGGTTGGGACTACAAGAGACTGAAGATCAACAATGGATTTTTTTAATTACTTCCTAAAAGTTTATTAGGCCATCATTAGACATCAAGTCAAGTTTCCTATGTTTTCTGATCCTAATCTTAGACCTGATCTCAGATCTCCTTTAAAAAGGCTTCAACCCTGCATTAAGAAGGTTGTAAATAAACTCTTCAGAGGCTGCTTCTTCTCAATTCTGGATTTTCAAAACAAATTCAATATTGTGCTTTCAACCTTTAATATAGTGCTTCCATTTTACCAACCAAACCTACACAAGGGGATTCACTGTAATACAATTCAACAAGCTTCAATGGTGTTCTTGGTCTTGTATCCCATATAGAATAAGTGACAAAGATGCCCTTTATTCTGCCTCAGAATGTCCACTTTCACACTAACTTACAGGAGTATTCCACAGATTCGAGATGAATAGATGATCACAATTTATATTTTTGGAGTCTTCACACAGGTTTGAAAATACAGAGGTCTACAATTTCGGTGCAGCAACAACAGGTCTGAAGTATACACGAGATCAGTCCAAATGTCTCTTCACAACACGTCTGAGTTTATTTCTTGCTCATGTCCAAGTCTAATACAGTCACAGGTTCAAGGTGTAAGTCTAGTACCGAACCTTAGCACATATAGCCAGATAGCCTCAATTCACTGGTTCAAAGTTCAGTCTACAAGCTTGACCCTTCAAGCTTCAGATCCGAGCTGTGATACTTCCACAAATATGCTTTCCACAGGTGATTTTCCATAGCAATAAGCTACAGGACTACACAAGGACTAAAGCTCCTGTTGCGGGTTGTAATATCACAGGCCTGAGGAATGAGTTAAGGTCCGAGGGTATATATGCATGTGAGGGACTTCCAACCTTAAACCAAGTTGTCCATGAGTTTGTAATCTCTTCAATCCGAGCTACTAACCAGATGACTATCCATAATTTACTGCAACAGGATTGTAATCCAAGCCCTCACAATTGTGTCTCCAAGGGGTCTGTACAACAGTACGAATTATACAGGAAATCTACCTTGTCACAAATTCAACTCAGACTCTTCCTCCTCGGCCTCTTATCTTGTTGTTCTACATTCCTGAAATAATCTTCACCGAATTGGATGCTTGAAATGAGGTGTTGGACGTCATATTTATATAGGAGTTGATTTATGACGGATAGACATGTCCTTTTGGAGTGAAGCCGACATGTATGATTGAGTGTAGGTCGGCTGGGACAAAAAAATAGGATATGTAAACTTCAAAAATCAATTTCTCTTAGAGTATTTGGAGTTAGGAGCTGATTGAGGGCTTGTTGGAAAGAGGAAAGAGTCCTCTTTAAGATGGTGAAGGAGCCAATGTGAAAGGATGCCTCAAGGTGACAACACATATTTTTCTTGTGACTGTTCCTGTTATTAGATCATTTTTGTTATAATTTCAAGAGTGCCCTCCAACAATTTTCCATGATTGTCCATGACATCTATGTCATCAAGTATAGTCATATCCATGTCATTAAGTCCTCAAGTGTTCTTCATGTCATGTCCCTAGACATTGTTCATGTCATCAAATGGTCCTCCATCAACCATGTCATCTTGACATCATACTGGGTCTAGGCATCTCAAGAATATTGACATCTTGGTCATTTCCACATTGACATCAATGACAACCTTGATTAATAGTTTCAAGATAGACAACAAGATAAACATAGTGAGAAATTGTCGGCCTATCACACTTTGTAATGTGTCTTATAATCAATAATATGGCAGCCTGAACCATTTTTCTTGATCAACTAGAGTTTATTAAGAGAAATTTTATCCTAGGTAATATTATTACAACTTGTGAAGGTCTTGAATGAGTATCAAAGATCAGTCACATAATTATAGATGAAGATAGGAATAACAAATATGAATCCAAAGGCATATTTTCTACTAGGGTGAACTTCTTCAAGCTTAGAAAAGTAATTTAAATCTCCAAATAATGTACCCTCTTGCATGCTAGGAATAAGGAGAGAATGTGGTGTAAATCCTTCATTAATGAGCCCTCCATGCAAGTGGCCAAAAACAGAATGTATTCCCTTCAAGTGCCAAAAAGGTGATAATTTGTAACTCGTCATGCTGCCATGAATAGGTAAGTGACTCCCTCAATTGGAGTGCCCTCATTTTCTAGGAATGAGCACTGGGAACATGTCATAAATATGTTTTAAAGGGGAGAGTTCACTACTGGTAACTGTGACTTCATCATTTCCAAGTGCCTCCCCTTTAGCTGAGTGATGCATCCTATTTTCTGATAAGGCAACTCCCATTGGTGTGTTCTTCTCCTCACTACTGATGTAATGAATGTTTAAAAATGTCCGCAAGGGTTGTGCCCTTAAGAATGCTAATATATTTACCAAAAAAAATTGTTGTAATGCTGATAGATTTGCGTTCAAAACCAAAAAAATTTGTTGTCATGCTGATAGATCTGCATTCAAAAGGTGTAAATACAACAAAAATATCTCCCCAAACAAGTGCTGATCCAAAATATTTCTCTCAAATATGACTTTCTTTTGTTGTTTAACTATGTGATTGTTGTGTATGGTTCACACTGGTAAAAAATGCGTAGTCTTCTCTTCCTATATGTTGTTTCTAAAATTTTGCACAATTGAAATTTGTGCTCAAATAGGAGCTGAAACTTCTCTTTTACAAATAAATTTCTGAAAAGAGTTGAAAGTAAAGAGTTAACATATTAGTTTCATCTTTGAATGCAGAAAATTGAAGATGAGTCAAAGCCCAATTTTGACAACAGATGAATACCATGCACATGATGAGAGAATAGCTAATGAGAAGAGCTTGCTTAAATATGCATGTCGATGTAATTATTTTCGTGGTGGGAAAATGAGAAAAATAAGTGTGATTTTTCAACATATGCTAAAATATGGGCACAGCGGTATAAGCCCTTTCCCTCAAAATTGTTATCCAAATAGGATATAATTTCATAGCATGAGAGATGTAGAGACACTAGACATAGATGAAGAGGCAACAAACACAAATAAAAAGGTAGGAACCTTTGATGAAGGGATTGAAGTTGATAGAATGTTGAATGAGGGTTTCAAGGATGAATGGCAGAAGTTGATGGAGGATGCTTTAAAACCTGTGTATGGTACTTGCAATTTAAGTCATTTAACAACAATCCTTTTAATTCTTAACTTGAAAGTGGTGCATGGTTGGACAAATGAGAGTGTTGATGAGTTATTGGCATTTTTACAATGATTGTTACCACCCGACTCCACACTGCCAACAAAACGAAGAGCATGTAAAGTGAAAATCACTAAGCTAGGCTTAGGGTATGAAAACATCCACACATGTGTGAATGGTTGTGTATTATTTCGCAAAAATATTGCAAGTGAGACTGAATGTCAAAAATGTAAAGAAGGGAGGTATAGACCAGGGTTGAAATCAAAGTCAGCTCTGGGAAGGGTTCTTCGCCACTTTCCACTAATCCCACGGTTGCTTCAAATGTATAAATGTCGAGACATTGCCGAGCTAATGCAATGGCATGCCCAAAACAAGAGCACCGATGGAAAACAAATATTTGTGGTTGATTCTAAGATTTGGAAGGAATTTGATAATAAATCTCCTGATTTTGCCCAAGATCCTCGCAATATAAGACTGGGTTTAGCTCTAGATGGGGTGAACCCTTTCTCAGATCAAAGCACTAAATGGTCAACTTGGCCAGTGTTTTTAATAAATTATAACTTGCCTCCATGGTTAGCAATGAAGCCATTTTTCTTGATGTTGTCATTGATCATATTAGGGAAAAAAAGTGTGACTTCAGATACAATTGATGTTTATTTAGAACCATTATTTGATGAGCTAGTGGAATTGTGGAAAGGAATTGAAGCAATTCAAATTTTAGGGGATGGTAATTCAATTCAATTCACTTTAATAGCTTCTTTATTGTTTACAATCCATGATCTTCCTGCATATGGCACTTTGACTGGTCTCAAGGTTCATGGATACCATGGATGTCCAGCTTGCAACTTTAAGGGTTTTGTGAGGCACTCAAGTAGTTTGCACAAGTGTATTTATTGTGGACATCGTGCTTACCTCAAAATGGAGCATCCATATCGTCGACAAAAGTCACGTTTCAATGGTAAGGAAGAGAATCGTGAAGCACCACTAGCAATAACAAGTGATTACATTATTGAGAATGGAGAAAAAAGAATGCAATTTATTGAAAATGGTGGCATTCGTGGTAGTAAAAATGATCCACTTTACGATAGTGGTGTAAAAAGAGTGTGCATATTCTATAAATTTCCATACTTTAAGCATATAACCTTTAGGCATATTGTTGACTTTATGCATACTAAGAAAAACATAGCTTTTTCTATGATAGAAACTCTTTTTGATGCATATGATACAGTGTCATCACGCCTAGACCTTAAAGAACTAAAGATTCATCGAAATCTTTGAGTTGAAAAATATGGTAATGGAAAATACAAAAAACCTATTGCTCCTTATGTGTGGACAAAGGATCAACGTGCACAATTCTTAAAGTTGATGTCTCAGACTTGATTTCCTACTGGATATGTAAGTGGTAATATTAGAAGCCAAACCGAAAATAATAGCTTAAGAAGCCTCAAGACCCATGACTATCATGTCATAATTGAGGATATTTTACCTATTGCAGTCATATCGATTTTGGAAAAGGGACCAAGATTGGAAATTATAAGGTTGGGCTTAATCTTAAAAAGAATGAGTTTGCATGTGCTAGATCCTTCAAACTTTGATAATTTGAGGGGAGAGGTTGTTGAAGTCCTCTGCTTATTGGAACGAGAATTTCCACCAGCAATATTCAATATTTCTATGCATCTTCTTATACATCTAGAACATGAACTAGAGCATTGTAGCCCAATAAGAACAAGATGGATGTATCCTATAGAGCGATACATGAAAGTTTTGAAAAATTTTGTTCGTAATAAGGAAAAACCAGAAGGTAGCATTTGTTAAGGATATTTAATGCAAGAGGCCATAGGGTTTTGCACAGAATATATGAAGGATTTTAGCAATGTCAATCGGCGTGTATGGGATGATGATGATGACCAGAGAGTTGCAGGTGAAGTATTAGAAGGAGATGGGCATCGCTTCAAGCTATCAAATGAGGAAAGAATTGTCATACATGCCTATGTTCTTCAAAACACATCATCATTCGATAAGTGGCGTAGGTAAAATATTATTTACATCATAATCTATTTATTTAATTTCATTTAATATCTAAATTATTATCACTCTTACTTTTCATATTCTATGCATAAAATACAAATAAGTGATTCAAAAATGGATGCATCCATCTCGAAAGCATACACTTCAAGATTTTAACCTTGGAGATCGTTCTTTTCCAAAATTTGATGATTGGATTGTTGATGCAATTAATGATGCACGACAAGAAGGTCAAAATATGACGAAGGAGGAAATTCAGCTTTCACAACCTCCAAGTATATGGGCTTCTTCTTTCAGTGGGATGTGGGCCTGTGGTACTCATTTAAGAGTGGAAGAAAGGGACATAGGAAAGTCAAATTGTGATTGTATTATTAGTGTTGAATTTCATCACAACACTGAAAAGAACTTGTATGTTGGATTCATACAAGAAATTATTCAAGTTGATTATGGTGAGAGTAGTCCTATATTATTAAAATGTAAATGGATCAAGCCATCTACAATACAACATGATGAGTATGGATTTGTACGTGCAAATACACGCCAAATTTTACTGAAGACCAATGAGCCATATGTTTCCCCTATTCAAATTAACCAGGAATTTTTAATTGGTGATGTGACAAGCTCAGGATGGTCGTATGTCGTTCAAATAGAGCCCCGCTCAAAAATGAAATTCATGGAATATGTTGATATAATGGTTGATATAAGCAGATTTATACACAAGTGATCAGGATTGTGATTTTGATGACCACGCAAATGATCACGATGATGATTTATCACCTTGACTTTATGGCATAAATTTTCACTATGAAAATGGATTTTATTGTTTTGGCCATGGGATTAGCCAGATGGTTGTATTAAAGTATGTATGAAATTTATCATTCATTTTTCACTTTGTGTGAATTTTGTTTCATTCCAGTGACTCTATTGTAGCATGAAGTGATTCTATTTATCTTAAAGAGGATTACTAGATCCATAAATGAAATTTCCTACATGAAGTTATGCTAACTTTAATATTTATTTTGTAACTTCTATAGTTGTTTTTTTTCCTCAGGAAAATCTAGATTCTTCTAATGTTATTTTAGTTGTTAAATTTAGGGATGCATATCTTTTTATTGCGGGATATTTGATTTTCAGCTTGCAAACCTCGAAGCTAAATGTAAGTCTCTGGAGTCTGTTTACTAAGGGCTCAAAGTCTTAATATGGTTCAGGAGCTCTTCACCAAAGTTGTACGGTACTGACACTAGTACACATATAATAGATTCAATAATGTTACAATGGCTGGGACAACCAATCTGCATTCCCAATTGTAATATGCTATGTTTTTATTATGTGATAAATTTATGCAAATATTGCAATTTTTTTTCAATTAAAAAAATAGAATCCATAATTCTGGATAAGGTGCTAATACTGGTTAAAGTGTTCCTTCTATAAATTTAAGGTTAATTCATTCTCATTGATCATAATGCATGATCATATAATAGATATATTTTATAATTCTTATTTTTCCATGCACTAATATTTTTTCTTTAAATGTGAAATGTAGGACATAAATACTATGAAGAAGGGGTTGAAACGTAAAAATGATCTTAGAAGTGATGAAAATATGATAGAATACGAGCGTGTTCGTAAAGAATGCATCACAAAAAATGAAGAATATTTCTCATATCTTGGTTTGGTGAATAAGTAAGTAGTTACTCTTCGTCACTTTTTATTTCTATGCATATTTAATGAAATTTGTATATAATATATTTGATGGTGTAGGCCATTATTTGATAAGTTTTTTTTTATAGGGGAGACTTTGATCCCATAGACAATGAGAATAAACAAAAAGCAAGAAAAGACATATCCCTGCCAACTCGTAGAAGCAAACGTTGTGGTAATTCAATGCATGGAGATGAAGCTAACAATTCTAATGATCAACTTCCTGATATATTAGATGATCATGTCCAAGGTGTTCATGAAAAATTGGCACATTCTGACGAAGCAGAGTTGCAAGAAATTTATTTACAGTTAAAGAAAAGATTTGAAAGCACATCTGAGGAGATTTGTGTGCAACCTAGTGCCACACCTATTGTGGACAAGGAGCAACCAATTCAGTCTTTTTCCACGGAAAGCACACCAATTACATCTTCTCCAAGTAAGGTGCTAGGAACTACCACACCTTCTTTAGCCACAAGTATGAGTGATTTTCCATCACCTAGTCTTGGTTTTGAAGATGTATCGGCTTTAGTCAAAAGACAAAGAATTATTCGAAGCCTTTATAGGTCCACAGAAAGGGAAGCCAAAGAAAAAAAATCATAAGGGAAGAAGGCTTACTTGATTGAGGTAAAATATGGTGAGCCTACTAGACCAAATGTGTCAAGGTGGGCCACAGAGTTGGGCACAAGAATAAAGTCTCATTTGGATGTTAGCAAATCCAAATTTGCAGATCAAGATCCAATAAATGTTGATCAAGTGATCCAAAAAATGGAAAATGTTTTTGAGACTATTGGTGGAAGGATTTCTAGTAAATATTATAAGCGCAGAATGAGAATTTTGATGAATAACTTCAGGCCTAAATGCAGAAAATTAATCTTGGATGGAAAAGATAGGGAGAGTAGCTTGACTCCCAAACAATGGGAAGATTTGAAGGAAAGTATGTGTGCTGAAGAGTATTTTTCAAAGACTATAAGACTGTAGAAAGCAAGAGAGTAGGTGAAGGCTTGATATTTTTTGGGTCGGGGTGGGTTGCGAGCCAAACAACAAATATTTGTAAGTATACAATTTTTTTTTTTGAATACTGTACATTGTGTTATGTGTTTTTAGTTTTCTTAATATCCAACTAGTTGTGCGTTGAAAATTTTTTGTAGGTTGAAGAAGCTAAAAGGGAACCAGTGGTGAGTGAAATGGCTCATTATATGGCAGAATTGGAAAATTCCAAACATAATTATATGTCAAAAAATCCAATAGAAAGTTCTTTTCCATCTATTGACATCGAGAGTAGAAAAATAGGAGCTTTATCTACTGTTGAAAACCATAGTAATGATTATAATTATGCAATGCAATGTATAAATGGTTTTGCAAAGACAATGTCAACCATAGCCTCCTCCATTAAACCTCTTGTTGCTGCATGGAAAAAGAAGGAATTTAACATTGATTTAGATGAGGAAAGCAGATTATAATTCCCTTACAACCAGTGCTTCACTTGAATTTGTAATATGTTAATGTTTTGGTTCCATTTCCCTTCACTTATGATGCCTTCTTTTATTGGCAATTCCTGTCAATCATAGGAATGTAAATTTGGGTGGTGCAAGAATTATAAATGACTCAAAAAAGGGCCTTGAACATGTGAAGGCATGTTTTTGTAGATATCTACGAGAGCTATATGCTTATATTTTAGTGTTATTAATATTTTTATGTTTTAATATTATATTTACTATTTTTTTCTATGTTAAAACTTTTTTTTTTAATGTAATATTTGATTTGTGAATAATGAAATCACATATAGGATGTTAAAGGAAAAATGGTTACCTTGAGAGTTCTAAAATATGACGAAATTGATGCACCTCAACATTCCCAATCGGTGCCAAATCCTGCTGGTATTTCGGATATTAACTCAGTGAGTGCATATTATTCAGTTAATTAAATATCTATGTATGTTTTTGCAATTTAATTGTAATTATTATTTTCCTAATATCTATGTATACTTTTTTGTTTTTGACAGTGCTTATTAACTCCAATAGGGCATGACCTACTCTAGGTAGGTGACAAAGTGAATATATTAGATCCATATGACAATGCTATTGCTGGCATTGGACGAATTCAGTCAATTTCTATCATACATGGAGTGCCACTTGGTCTAGAAGACACAAATGTAAATGTCATTAATGTCACAAGTAATATCCCCCTTCCGTATGAAGATAAAATAGATGGATGTGTTCTTTTGAAGGAGAAGGAAAATAGTTTCAATCGGTGGCTGAAGAAGTATTTGGAAAAGTTATCAATCTAGATGGTCGTCTTGTTGTTGTTCATATATAACTTCTCAAATCCAACCACTCTTTTTTGATAACTCGGATACAGAACAATTTTTTTTTTTCCTTAATATTTGGACTAAGTTTTGAAACTTCTCATTTGGATTTTATTGCAAATAAATGTTGACTAAATGATCACACATATTGTATGGAAGGACTTGGTCACCCTAGATGTCAACTATAAATTTTCCATAGCTTGTTGATTGTATTGGTTTACAAGTTGATAGTTTGGATGATACAATGGAAAACATGGGAATATATGGCTTGTTGTCACTAATGAAGGCTTATGGGTAAGTGATTTGTATGTAAATATGCTATGAGGTATTTTTGAATGTATGTTTGCATTTATGAGCTATTTGTTTAAATATGCATTTCATTGTTCAGACAAACAATTAAGGCTTTGGAAATGTTCTTGCTTCCTATGGCAAAATATGGAACAAAATCTCTTGATTCCATGGGGAATGATACAGCTTTAGCTACGATGTAAAATAGACTAAAAATAATATTTGAGTACTTAAAGCAGATGTTTGCTCAATTAACAGACCCTCCTATTGATCCAATTCGTAAAGAAATTGTCACCTTAATGGAATGCATGATTGGTCTAGAAGGGGATCTTACAAAAACTAGTGAGAAGCAGTTCCATAGAATTTCTCTTAAAGCTCCTCTTCTTTCCATTGAGGAAACATAAAAAAAATTAATCACTAAGGTTGGTATAGCAAAGTGCTTGGTATCACATTTCCAAAATAATGTGGCTCTACAGGATTGGAAGAGACCTTCAATAGGATATGCTTGGAGGATTATCTTGTAATTTGTGAAGGTTACAAATTACTAGTACTATTAGAAAGAGGTGGGTAATATAAATGCCTTTACTTCCCTAACTTGTCTATTATGGTTATTCTAATAGCCAAAGCAGACTTTGATCATTTTTAATTCAAGGAGTCTACAGAGGAGAGTTGGGGTGTGAACTATCGAGCCTTGAATGACTTATTCCAGATATCAAAACAAAGAAAGGATACCTTTATATATGAGGTTTTTGTTCAAATGATTGAAATATACAATGAACAAGTTTGGGATATGTTGTGGTAAAACACAAACCCCCCCCATTTTTGACTTGTTCACTTCAAATAATGGGGACCCTTTTTATAAATTTTTGGCTAAGCACCTTTTAGGATTTTATTTTAATGATTATCCTACGCTTTTGTTAATTTTTCATTTTTTTTGGATTCTTGTTTTGATTGAATCGATTTTTTATAAGCCTCCCATTGACGCTTGTTTCACCTCATTTGGTCAACTCGTTTAAAAATGGTACTCCTTTGAAGTACCATCATTTTTCTAGTCTGGGTTAAAAATGCTTTTTTTTTTTATTCTTTTTCGGAGTGGCTGTAGCTTAGAAAATTTCATAGCTAAACTAAACATCATTAAAATAAAACCAAAATAAAAATTTAAAAAAATAAAAAATAAAAAATAAAAAATAAAAAAATAAAAAAATTATTACATCATCAAATCCGTCGCAGATCACAGATCACAAATTTCAGATTCGTCGCAGATCACAGATCGCAAATTTCAGATTCGTCGCAGATCACAGATCACAAATTTCAGATTCGTCACAGATCGCAAATCGCAAATTCGAATCCGTGGCAGATCGCAGATCGCAAATTTCGGATCCATCGCAGATCGCAAATCGCAAATTTCGGATTGATCGCAAATCACAAATTTCGGATCCATCGCATATCTCAAGATCGCAATTTCGCAATTTTGGATCCATCGCATATCGCAATATCGCAATATCGCAATTTTGGATCCATCGCAATTTTTAGAACATGCACATTTAAAAAACCCTGATCCAAGGATGTTGCGATATGCGATGTGTTAATTTTTTTTTTTTAATATAAAGTTTGTTTTTTTTTCTTTTTTTTGTTTCATCCCTTATGCCTCCCGTATCTCCACCTCACTCACCCTCACGTCACCCTCACCTCACACTCCACTCACCATATCCCTCCATAATCTCACGTGGATGAATTAATGGGTTTAGATTGATTTCAATGGTTTGTTTTATGGGTTTTAGGTTTGGATTGATTCCAATGGTTTGTAAATTATTTTTTATATTTTTTATATTATAATAATTATATTATAATTATAATATTTATTATAATTTTAATATAATTTGAACTATAATATTAATCATATTTAAATTAACGTTTTCAAATCATTTGTATATTAATTTAATTTTGTAACTGAATTAATTGTTAGTTAGTTAATAATTAATTTAGAATTAATTATTAGATAATTAGAATCTAATTTAGGATTAAATTTCTAATTAAAAATTCTGATTTTTAGCCCAGCAAACAGAATTTCCATATTTATGCTAGATTTGACTCATCAACTTTGGAAACTCATAGATTGAGTTATACTTGACCAAATGAGGCCCATGACGGCTCATTGGAAAGATAAAATCAAGGAGAACATTTCTGAGGATGTCTCACTAACAGATTTGATGATTTATTGGGTCAAAAATCAGGCAGAAGATCAAGCTCCGAATTTCTAAAAATAAAATCAATTTTCTGAGTTTTGTTTTCTTCATTTTCATTTGCCCAACCTCTTCTAATTGCAGATTCATGCATCAATATTATCCTTGGTTAATTAAGATTGTTATGAGTATCAATAAGAAGCTCAAATTTCCTTTTTATTTATTTAAATAGAATTTGATTGGATTTGTTTTAATGTTAGAAATAATATTTGGATTTTATTGTTGCATCTTAATTCATTTTAATTTCTTTTTGCTGGAAAAAAAAATAGAAGGGATATTGAGGAAAAAGATTTCAATCAATGAGAAGACTCCAACAATTAAATATTGGAATTTTTGAGCAATTAAAGTTGGATTGGACAGATTTTTCTTCAACAAACTCTCTTCTAAAAATACTTTTGGGAGGATTATAAATTGCAGATTGCAAAATGTAAAAAGGGTTGCTCTCCTCTGCAATTCCAGACTTCTAAAAGCATTTCTGTAATAGGGATTTAGAGTTGTAGATGGGGAGGAGAGAAAATTTCAGATCTGAACATTAATGAGGGTTTATTCTTTATATCTTGAATTATGCAAGATGGGCAGAGTTTGCATTTCTGCAGCTCTAGTCTTGAAAGCAGAAATTCAAGTAATGTAAAGTACTGTTAGAGACCAGGATTAGAGAAGCAGATTCAATTAACTGGTATTTTTGGCATTTCTGTATCAAATACCAGTTTCATTTTTATTTTAATAAAATTTTTGTTTCATTTTATTCATGTTTTGGCATTTCTGTTAATATGGATAATTTGTCTCAAATTGTTAAGTATCTATGCTCTTATGAATTAAACTCTGATTTCTGAGTAATCATTACTCAGAAATTTGTCTTATAACACTGATTTATTAAATAGTAATGTGCTGTGAATTTCTTCCACATGTTATTGTTTAATTATTAGTTTGACTGATATGATAATCGATATCATTTTTGTGAATTTCTTCCGGAGTGTTGTTGATTTATTATTTTAGTCAAATGGTCTCAATAGAATGTGTTTTGGTACTCACAAATGTGAGCTAATTGAATTTCTTCGTTAGTTTGACATTAATTAAAAGCCAAACATATTTTAATTCTCATCACTTAATTATCTTGCTCTTAATTGGGTTAGATTTTCATCTACCTGATTGAGATAGGATTTAGATTAGTTTCTTTTTTGCTTGCATTATAGAATATGTTTGCAATTAGATTAAATTTACATTCTTTTAAGTCCTCTTTTCAAAGAGGCAAAATCTTAGTTGTGGTTGGCTGAACCCAAATCAACTTAAGGGTCATTCTCTTGCCTGATCAGCAAGAAGAATTGATCTGATATCCCTGTATATTGGTATTTAAGGAAACATCATAAACCAATAGCGATAGGGAAAAGGTAACTGGACCTAGTTAAACCAGTCGGAGCCACTATCATAAACGGAAAAGGAGCTGTATTAAGGTCCGGACCGAGTGGTTATCCCCCAATGTTGTAGCAGCGATTTTCGAGGCTTCAACATTTTTGGCGCTAGAAGGAGGGCCTGAAACTTGTTGTCTGTTGGAGTCTTTTCAATTTTAACATTTTATTTAATCACGATGGCTCTTCTTAAACTTCCAATTTGGAGTTGTATCCATGGACGTGCATCTTCCAATACTCCACCCGAAGTGGTAAGACTCTTGTCTCAGGGGAAATTCAATGGTAAGAAAAATTCTTCCGCTTTTAATCATGTCCTTCAATTTATTCATAATGTTTCAAATTATGATTTTCAAGGAATTGATGAAGGTATCTTATGCAGAATTTTTACTCTCACATTTGCGGCAGAAGCCAGAAACTGGTGTAAAACTCTTCCAGTTGCCTCAATTCATAGCTGGGATCAATTTGTTACAATTTTTGTTTGTAAATTTGACCACTATGATTATGATCAGGTATGTGATGAAATTGAATATCTACGAAATGGAAATGAGTCTGTTAGAGATTTTAATATTCGACTTCATTTGAATTGTTTAAAATTTAATGTCAAAAATGAACCTATGAAAGAAGAATCACTAGATTGGTTTGAACATAATTATTATTTTCCTCCTATTCCCGATCCATATGAAATTAGTTCAAGCTTTGTTTCATCCCCTTCCAATATAAATGAGAAATCCACTTTGGATGTCCAAATAAATTGTGATGAAGTGGTTTCAAAAAGCTTGGAAAATATTTCTAATCAAATGCAAGAAGACAACAACAACAATTTTGGAGAAAGACCTGCATTGGAATCTGAAAGTTTCTCTGCATTAAATTCAGAAAATCAGATTGCAAATTAGCAAGTGCAAGCAACAATCAAAGTAAATAATAGCATGCAAACTGTTGTACAAATTTCTGAATTTTTCCATGGTGAACAAATGCTGAAATCAGGGTAGCAAAGCAGTCTTCTTCAAGAAAGCATGCGCACACAAAGTAATGATCTGGAATCTGAAAATTACAATGATCATAATGCACAAGAGTTCTCAAACAGAAACATTTTTAAATGCATTATTTCAAATTCACATTTTTCCCTTTATCCTGATATTTTTAATGATGGTAATTTTTCCCCTCTTGGTGTTAATGATATTTCAGAAAATACAGAGGCTGATCTAAATGAATTACCATTAAATTTTTATCAAGATAGAGAAGCAATTAATGATCATTCTTTTGCCATTAATGAACATGAAACTCTTGTTCCTCCTTGTTTGGATATATTGGATGAGATTGAAGGGAATTCTAGAGAATCTTGTGAAGTCATTTATGATAATTACTCTGACATTGAGGATGTTGATTTCTATTCTTCTAAAGAAAATCCTCATGAGAAAATTCAAATAACATCCGGGAATGAGGAAAATTTCAATTTAGAAATTATTCCCACTAATCCTCATTTTAAAGCAGATAATCATCTTCATGATTTCACTATTCAAGAAAATATTCCAATTTATGATTCATATCATGATCAAGCTTTCATTCATGTTCATAATCATAAATCTCTTTCTAATTCACAAGTTGGAATTCGAAATTAATCAAATTCCATAATTCTGGCCAATCCTTGTGAAAAAGAAATTATTTCAAAACAATCCCAATTGTGTTGTAACATTAGTTGTAACAATAGTGATTTCATTTTATTTTTGTTTCCACACTTATTTTGTATTAAATCAGATTTATTTTTAGATTTTATTTTTCAAATTTTTGATACATTACGCTGGCATATTGAGCACTTTATTATCAAACATTCAATTGATACATTGCCCTGTTGGAAAATTGAAGTTTTATATTATAATCAAAAGCATCAAAAGCTATTTCAATTTCAATTTCAATCAATGCTAATGTTTTATCAAAAGCTTCTATCTTCTCAAAGGCAATATCAACAAGATAATGTATTTTTAGAAATCTGTCAGCAATCCAATTTAATTAATAATTTTCCATTTCATTTGAAAGATTTTCATCCATTTTTCATTAATTCATTTGAAAAATATTTGGGAAGTTTTTCTTCATGGAAGATTGTCAATACCTTAACATTTACACATAACACTAACAATTTCTTCCAGGCCTTTGAATCTAAAAGCTCATATCCACAATCTGTCCTTTCTTCTCCTCTTTTGAACATTTCCCAATTACTAATAGAAATCCATCCAGATTTCTATGATCCAATTGGTATTCAATTGGAAATAAAATTTCATGAGAAGGAGATTTTAGATAAGCTTCTAACAATAGTTGTACATTCTGATTTCAGGTTTAATTTTCTTAGTTCAATTAGATTTGTATTTTTATTACTAACATTTGAATTGTATATATATGCAGGGATTAAAATGAGAAAATGGTTACAATGGAAATATGACTATACCTAGTCATTTTTCATGTATATGGTTAGAATAGGAGTAGAGTTAATGTAGTTAATTTATTTTCAACAGTTCTGTAGATTAAAAATAAAACAAAGCAATCAGCCATTTTCATACATGTTCAGTGAAAACATTTTCTCCCAATCAGAAAATTTTAATTCTTGCTTTCCTTTTTAAATTTCTTACAGCAATACCTCTACTCTGTCTATTCTGAATAATGACTTGATTAAATTCAATTAAGGTTGCACTTGGCATCAATTGCCTCAAAGCCACTTTGCTTAATTTCAGGATTTCCTTCTAAGATTTTCTTTTAAAATTTATATGATAAAGGTTTTGAAGATATAAAAATTTCATGATCTCATTATCCCATGAAATGTGTGACTGTCTATGATAAGTTTAATTCTGACTCAATAATTATTATTCATTCTAACCTTTCGTGGTAATCATGTGACGTTTATATTATCTTCCTCGAAATTTGCTAAGCTGACCTTAAGGATGCCCATTTTGCTGTATGCACACATTCAAATCTGTTTTGACATTTTTCCACAATTAGTGGCTTTATCCCATTCAGACCTTTAGTTTAGTATTTGATGCTGCAATATGCATCATATTCATTTACTAAAGACATTATTGAACAGTCACTATAACAATACAGATTTTTCTCAAGTTAATTCGGAATGTGCAGAGGTAATAAATTGTTGTTGCAATTAAAAAAGGAAGCATAGTTTCATATTTATTTCTGGTAAATTTTATATTTCCTAAACATGAATAAACATATCTTATTTATGCTGATTGCTCACTCCAATTTAGAATAAATAATGAGATGATTTTGAACAAAGTCAGAATTTTGATAAATCGAATGAAGAATTTGAATATTCATGAGGTAAAATCTATAGACAATTTCCTTCCACGTATACATTTACAAGTTCATTTTCATCTATTATTAGTTTATCTTTTCTTTAGTTTATTTTTGATACTTTTTCTGTTTTAATTGTAGGTTTTCATTTGTTTTCAAAACTTGAAATAAGCAGCAAACCCAGTTCAAATTGGCAACAGGTTCAGGGAAATTTTATTTGAGATTCATTAGAATTTGAGCATTCTTTAACTTTGTTTTTATTCATTTGGGAAACCCAATCGAAATTTTTAAAAAAAAATATCATAAGATTTCATCGGAAGTAGCTCTTAGCATTTTTTATAACAAATTGTTTAATAAAAGATCTCCGATGTGTTACCTTGCTCATATGCCATATCACATTTTGCATATCGGAGGTTTGCAGTTGAAGTATACTTCCATTACCATGAATTGCCTTTACCAATATTGTGACAACCACATAAGTCCGGACCCGATATGAAATTCAAATCAAGTTTATAACATATCGCGTCCATTCAATCGCAAATAATGGTAGGAGCATAACTTTAAAAGGGTCGATGTCTCAGATCCGATATGTTATTAAATTTTCATCATAAAGCTATCGGGTCCACTCTTCATCGCATATCGGCATCGCAAGAATCATATTGTATTACATCGGGTACCAAAACATTCACCAATCGCCGATTAGCATCGCCAATTAGAAATTGCCGATATCGCAATCTCTTCATCGCATTTTTAATTATGCTCACATCACAATTTAGAATCTGCGATGTGCGATGTGCAATAAGGGAAGCACAATGTCAATATTCCCCGATCCCCAATATAATATATCTTTAATGATGTGATCGCTTCATTTCATTGCACATGTTCTCATTACATGTTTTCATATCGGCAATTTTCCATTGCAATCTCTGATGTGATAACTTTCAATGCATGCCTCTGAGCCATTAACATTTAATCGATATATGGCATAGCAACAAAGGTGAAGTCTTGCAAATTAAACTCGAAGCATGGTGAAGAAACATGTGATGCGAGTCATCCAATACGGCGATGTGTTATTTTAAAAGCAAGCTTGGGTAATCACTATGGTAAGAAAGCAACTGATGATAAATTTGCGGCATATTCAAATCATTCCGATTTCTCATATATTTTAGTTTTAAATATATAATTCCATAATTAAAAAAAAAGAAATTCAAGTCCTCTCTATCTCCATATTTAAATCTTATTATCTTGGATTTGGTTTTGATTTTGAACAATTTATAAAATCATGGAGTTTATATGAAACTTATAATATTTTGAGAAACAGTCATTACTGCAAATTTTCATTCTCATTTCTGATGCATTTGTTTTCCCTCGAACATTAAGCATTCCATTTTTTTCATTTTACTGCTTGCTTTAGTTTAGATAAAATAAATAATGATTTTGGGTTATAGGATTTTGGTTAGTTTGACTTCTTCAAGTTTTTTAATGTTAAATAAAATAAGAAGTCAGCTAGTTTGGAGAAACTGATACCTTTCAGGTAAGATCAAAAGAAATTATCCAATGGTAAGATTCATGTACCCACTTTCATTAATTTCCATTTCATTACTTTAATTTTCAGTTTTCTGATATATAAATTTGTTTTGCAGCTCTTCATAAAACCTTCTAATCCTCTGCCAGATCATATTTTCGAAGTCCATACTCTTATCCTGGCTTAATTTCAATAAGCAGCGACAATCCTCATTGAAATAGCGACATCAAGAAGTTTCTGAACCTTTAATCTGTTTTTTTTTTAAGCATTCCTTTTTATTAGAAAATGATTAAGATGATGTTTGGAAACAAAAAAGATTGATATCAGACAGAAAGTATTCATTGTGGTTGAATTTTATCATCACTGCTATCTAAAAAGCCTAAAACACTTACAACCCTGCAAGGTATGAATTTTCTAAATCTCGACATAAGAAGAATTGATTACACGATTATTTTCTTTCTTCATATTGTTGAGACATTAGTATAAACATTATTGTTTGAGTTTATTTTACGAAACTTGGATTTTCCTTTCCATTTTCAAATTTTCTTCATCTTTAATTCTTGTTGATTTCTTTCTCATTTTAGCATAAGAATTCTTTTTCCTTTGGTTTTCAGTTTTGATTTTGGTGAATTTTCCATGATTTATATGGAAGGCCTTCTTATTACCTAACTATGGTTGGCATACACGGAGGAAAAATTGTTAATAGTCATCTATTAACTTTTTATTAAATCTCTTAGTAAAGTTTGATTTTCTTATTATAAATGTAGACATACTTAAAGAAGAGATTACCGATTTAGAGAAGTTGACAAAGTATCATAAAATCTGGAGAAATTTCTTTTTCATCAAAATTGTAATCATTTTGAGATTTCAATATTTTATTAAGATCTTTCAAAGTTCTATTATCAGTCAAGAAAAGTTATTTTTAACCAAGTAAAGACACTTTACAACAAAGCACCTTTTAACTCTAAAATTGTCATTCTTAACTCTTAAGGAGTCAATGATTCTCCCTGTCCCAAAGAGTCTTATTTTTCTAGAGTATAATCCACAGATATATTTAAACTTAAAAGATAAGAGGTCTCATCATGAGCCTGCTTACCATGATCATAGGGGAAAAATAGGCTGACATTACCAACACTGCCAAACAAACCAGGGTAATGGCTTATGATTGCAAACAATTATAAGACAAGGGGTCTCATCACGAGCCAACTTGTTCAGTCCAATTATAACCAGTGAATGGCATTGTCAACTATCTGGCTACCAAACCAGGACAATGACTTTTAAGATTTATAATATTAAAAATAATAATAATAATAATAATATAAATGGATTTATCTCTAGGTCAATAATTCTTAAAGGGATGGGATTCTGAATCATTGGTGATTAAAAGGTAACCCTCTCGAGACTATAGATGTTTGCTGGCAACAGTGGCTCTACCTGTGACAAATGAGTATATTTAAAAAAAAGCTAAGCTGTAAAGTGACCCCTGCTTTGTCTCTACAACTAATTAAGGACTGATATAGAGTTTTGAAATATTTTGATTTATGAGGAATTTTAAGAAAAAATACAGTTAGATGATTCTTTCTTTTATTCAGACTAATGAACATAGTCAAGCATTTTAAGCATAATTCTCTTTTATTTAATTATTTTTACTTGAATTTTAGGAAAATCTCATTCATATCAAATAGAGATAACTGGTTCTTCTCCCGTGTGTCGCCATTGTTGTGGTAAAACACAACCCCCCCCCCATTTTTGACTTTTTCACTTCAAATAATGGGGACCCTTTTTATAAATTTTTGGCTAAGCACCTTTTAGGATTTTATTTTAATTATTATCCTACGCTTTTGTTAATTTTTCATTTTCTTTGGATTCTTGTTTTGATTGAATTGATTTTTTATAAGCCTCCCATTGATGCTTGTTTCGCCTCATTTGGTCAACTGGTTTAAAAATGGTACTCCTTTGAAGTACCATCATTTTTCTAGTCTGGGTTAAAAATGTTTTTTTTTTTATTCTTTTTCGGAGTGGCTGTAGCTTAGAAAATTTCATAGCTAAACTAAACATCATTAAAATAAAACCAAAAAAAAAATTAAAAAAAAAAAAAAAAAATTTATTACATCATCGGATCCGTCGCAGATCGCAAATTTCAGATTCGTCGCAGATCGCAAAACGCAAATTCGAATTCGTCGCAGATCGCAGATCGCAAATTTTGGATCCATCGCAGATCGCAAATTTTGGATCCATCGCAGATCGCAAATTTTGGATCCATCGCATATCGCAGATCGCAAATTTCGGATCCATCGCATATCGCAAGATCGCAATTTCGCAATTTTGGATCCATCGCATATCGCAATTTTGGATCCATCGCAATTTTTAGAACATGCACATTTAAAAAACCCTGATCCAAGGATCTTGCGATATGCGATGTGTTAAATTTTTTTTTTTAATATAAAGTTTGTTTTTTTTCTTTTTTTTGTTTCATCCCTTATGCCTCCCGTATCTCCACCTCACTCACCCTCACATCACCCTCACCTCACACTCCACTCACCATATCCCTCCATAATCTCACGTGGATGAATTAACGGGTTTAGATTGATTTCAATGGTTTGTTTTATGGATTTTAGGTTTGGATTGATTCCAATGGTTTGTAAATTATTTTTTATATTTTTTATATTATAATAATTATATTATAATTATAATATTTATTATAATTTTAATATAATTTGAACTATAATATTAATCATATTTAAATTAACGTTTTCAAATAATTTGTATATTAATTTAATTTTGTAACTAAATTAATTGTTAGTTAGTTAATAATTAATTTAGAATTTAATTGTTAGATAATTAGAATCTAATTTATGATTAAATTTCTAATTAAAAATTTTGATTTTTAGCCCCGCAACAGAATTTCCAGAATTATGCCAGTTTTGACTCATCAACTTTGGAGACTCATAGATTAAGTTATACTTGACCAAATGAGGCCCAGGACGGCTCATTGGAAAGATAAAATCAAGGAGAACATTTCTGAGTAGGTTCCACTAATAGATTTGATGATTTATTGGGTCAAAAATCAGGCAAGTTTAAGATCAAGCTCCGAATTCTAAAAATAAAAAATCAATTCTTTCCGAGTTTTGTTTTCTTCATTTTCATTTGCTCCAAAATCCAAACTTCTCTTAATGCATATTCATGCATCAATATTATCCTTGGTTAATTAAGATCGTTATGAGTATCAATAAGAAGCTCAAATTTTTTATTTATTTAAATAGAATTTGATCGATTTTTTTCTTGTTAGGCCATTATTTTGATTTTATTGTTGCATCTTAATTCATTTTAATTTCTTTTTGCAGAAAAAACAATAGAAGGGATATTGAGGAAAAAGATTTCAATCAATGAGAAGACTCCAACAATTAAAGGTTGGAATTTTTGAGCAATTAAAATTGGACTGGGCAGATTTTTCTTCAACAAAATTTCTTCTAAAAATACTTTTGGAAGAATTATAAATTGCAGATTGCAAAATGTAAAAGGGGTCGCTCTCCTCTACAATTCCAGATTTCTAAAAGCATTTTTGTAATAGGAATTTAGAGTTGTAGATGGGGAGGAGAGAAAATTTCAGATTTGAACGTTATTGAGGGTTTTTCTTCATGTCTTGAATTATGCATGATGGGCAGAGTTTGCATTTCTGTAGCTCTAGTCTTGAAAGCAAAAATTCAAGTAATGTAAAGTACTGTTAGAGACCAGGGTCAGAGAAGTAGATATAATTAACTGGTATTTTTGGCATTTCTGTATCAAATATCAGTTTCATTTTTATGTTAATAAAATTGTTGTTTCATTTTATTTATGTTTTGGCATTTCTGTTGATATGGATAATTTGTCTCAAATTGTTATGTGTCTCTGCTCTTATGAATTAAACTCTGATTTCCGAGTAACCAATACTCAAAAATCCATCTTATAAACTGATTTATTAAATAATAATGTGTTGAGAATTTCTTCCACATATTATTGTTTAATTATTGGCTTGACTGATTTGATAATCGATATAATTTTTGTGAATTTCTTCTGGAGTGTTGTTGATTTATTATTTTAGTCAAATGGTCTCATTAGAATGTGTTTTGATATTCACAAATGTGAGCTAATTGAATTTCTTTGTTAGTTTGACATTAATTAAAAGCCAGACATATTTTAATTCTCATCACTTAATTATCTTGCTCTTAGTTGGGTTAGATTTTCATCTACCTGATTGAGATAGGATTTAGATTAGTTTCTTTTGCTTGCATTATAGAATAAGTTTGCAATTAGATTAAATTTACATTCTTTTAAGTCCTCTTTTCAAAGAGGCAAAATCTTAGTTGTGGTTTGGCTGAACCCAAATCAGCTTAAGGGTCATTCTCTTGCCTGATCAGCAAGAAGAATTGATCTGATATCCATGTATATTGGTATTTAAAGAAACATCATAAACCAATAGCGATAGGGAAAAGGTAACTGGACCTAGTTAAACCAGTCGGAGCCACTATCATAAACGGAAAAGGAGATGTATTAAGGTCATGACCGGGTGGTTATCCCCCAATGTTGTAGCAGCGATTTTCGAGGCTTCAACAGGA